>VZRZ01006610.1:372351-437915 GCA_013398175.1 Climacteris rufus
TTTTGCTTGGGTCAGACATAAAAAGCTGCATAGGTTTATGGGTAACAATCTCTGCAGTGATGGAAGCTAAAATAGCAGTTATTTCTCAGGAATAAAAGCTGAGTTCAATGAAAGGACGTAACGTTACATGGGAATCACTGGGAAACACTGACTGGCATTTTCCCTTTTGACCTTACATGACAGTGTTACATTCCAATGGAAAACATTGCCAAGTCTCAGTTCAGCATAAAAACAACACTGAGGAAAATATTCTGTAGCAAACAAACAGAACTAAAAACTGTTCCAATAAAAAAAGGGTCAGCAGCATCTCTGAAAGCCTGTTTATTCTATTGCCTGAAATCTGACAGGCCCATGATGAATTAAATGAACTACAATTAAAAGAAGTGTTTGGGTAAACTAGAAAGGCTTTGTTTTCTTTTTCACACTAGGACTCAGCTGACTTACATACCTCATCACAAGATGCAAGGATGTGGCAACTCTGCCCTTCTTGCTGTGTGACAAAATTAAAAAAAAAAATGGAAAAACCAAAAAAAAAAAAGACCAAACAAACAAAAAAACCTCACTATGATAAAATTAGAAATAGAAATCTTGAAAGCTTAATATTATGCAAGCTATTCCGCAATACAGAAAAAAGATTTGGTTTTTTTTTTCACACTTCAGTTTCATGATTTGGAGCTTGTGGCTGTCAGTTTACCAAAATAAATCTCAAAGGAGTCAGATTTGCGTGGGACTTCAGTAAAGTGCCACCTCAGCTCTCTTAAGGACCTCTTTGCATTGGGTTGGAAATATCAGCCTGTTAACCAGCTCTTTCTGAAATAAAGGAAACAGTATCTTTTACAAGGAAACATATAAGATTGTGCCAGATTTTCAAAGGTGTTAGTTGAAATGAGTCTTCTGAAAATTAACCTCTCTGCTGTACTGTTTTCCCTGATGAATGAAAAGTCTTCAGACTCTGACCCCTAAGATATTTTTGATTTCCTGAAAAGGAGAGACAATAAAGCCACTGTCTGTAAAAAAGAAGCAACACTGTCCCTGCACAACAAAAGCCAGACTTTTCTCCCTTTTTCACAGACAGGACAAGGATACTGGAGAAATGGTTTTTGAGGGGTCCCTTCCTCACTTGTACTGCCATTGTCTGGGCTGGGAGGAGAAAGGTGAAGATTCCCCACAGTTTAGTGCTCCATCAGCTCCAGAGGAGATTGTAGATCTGGAAAGAAATCCAGGAAGATCTTAAAAAGAAGTCCAACTGGTTATGTCTGTATTGGCAGACCAATGTTGACATTTTGATTTTGCCTTCTCTACTGTTAAAGTACAACAGGCCCTGACCACTCCCCAAACAAATCCTCAGCATAGGTCCAGAGTCAGAAAAAGCTGTGCACTATTTCCCAATAGATAGCTGGGGTGTAGCAAGCTTGTTTATGAGACTTCAGTAGTAAGAACAAGACTAGTCTGTGCCAGCTGGCCAGAGAGGATTGAAGCACAGATCCTGGCACTGCTGTATTTGCAAATACAGGGACAGCCCTTGTATCTCATGTCTTGGTGAGACTAAAGCTGTGGTGTTTACTACTGGGAATGGAATGAAATCAGTATGACTCCTAACATTAATAACACTTGTGGAAGGGCCAAGAGACCTAAAGAGGTAAAAAAACAGCTTATATCCTGTAAGTCAGTAATGTTGATTTGAGTAGGGATGAAAGCAGATGGGGTGAATGGATGTGCTGTTCGGAGGAGAGTGGGGAAATAGGCTCCTCCCGGCACATTTTTGACATGAGAATTCCAATTTTCTTTTTGTCATTCCTCAGCGTTTGCAGATGTGTTCAATATTTTCAAGATTCAAGATTTTTTTTTGTGTTCCTTTGCATCTTAGTCAACTGTTTTTCATGGCTTTGGGAGCTGTTGGCATTGCAGCAAACCAAGATGGGCTTTCTGTGTCATAGGCCTTCATTATAAATTCAAAATGCTGAGTAAACTCCCTCAAATTTGCCGATTTTTTAGACTAACTGTTGTGAGGTATAAAAGGCTAATCAAGCCGAATGGAAAGGAGCAAGTGCACATCTATTAAATCATCACTCTATAATATATTAAAATGGATTTTTCTATCTGTAGATGAAACTGACCATCAAGTTCTGTAGCAAAAATAAGTCCTCTTTATTAATTTGAATTTTCTGCTAAGGTTCCCTGCCTCTACAGTAAGAAGTCAAATGAAATCCCAAGCAGTCAGACTGACAAATTTTAATAACTGCTTTTTGTTGGAGCAGGGAGTGGTGATTTTATATCATTACCCCTTTTTGACATTATCTAATCAGCCAGGTTAAAAACCTATTTCTATCACCTTCAAAATTACTTTGAAACAAATAAGGATTATCCAATTACACTTGTAAATGAGAAAAAAACTCATTTAGACTCACTAGTTTTAAATTCCTTTCCTTTATCATTCTTACAGCAACTAAGTGAAAAAGGGCGATTAAACACTGCCCCTTTTTTAGGAATTCATTAGGGAAGATTAAATGCTAGGTTTTCACTATTTCATTTAATTAGAAGATAAATTTAGTTTTGGTACACTGGACCACTAAAACATATTAACAGCTGTTTTACTTTGGTATTAGTTTAAGCCCCAAACCGGAAAAGATTTTGCATATCCCTGAGCCCAAATTGATGTGGATATTTTCCTTTTACATAGAGTGAGCTAAATTGAATGTTGATGTTATCTGACATCTACTTTCACTGAAGTTTCACTTCCTGTATGAACCTGTTCTGCAATGGCATTTCCACTGAAAAATAACACACTAGATTCTAATGAAAGACAAAAGATCTTACAGCATTTCTTACTGCCTTATGCAATAATTGTTTCACCCATTACCTCCTCACCACATCTTCATTAAAATGCCACACCCATATAACAACTCATGGCAACAACATAGCATACACAGATTTAAGGAACGTAGGGGCCCCCAAGCAAATTTGTTTCCAACAAGAGTCACAAGAAACGAACAATTCCATAGAGATATCTTGAATGTTGAGTAAAGACGGTCAGAGGGCAGAAAAGTCTATGTCTTAATTTACCGGTGCCACTTGACGTGGCATCTGTTGTCTAGGTGGCAGCACTGCTTCTGAACTCATCTCTACAGCGATGCCTTCCCATTGCACCCTGGAGCAGACCTAATCCTGACAAGCCTAAATCAGCTAATGATTTCACACCACAGGAAGCCAAGTTGTGGAATGACGATAGAGCACAATGTGCCAAGTGCCGCAGACACACCAGAGATGTGCATGTGGAGTGAAAGATGAACAGAGACATCCTTCAGAATTGATCAGGGTTTTTTCTACCTCAAAGGATCTGGAGTGGAAGCAGTGTTGGGACAGAGTATGTGTGTCTCTATCCAACACTGCAACAGCAGATCTGCTTTATGCTCCCTACCCCCAAAATCACAGACTCACCAATCACCGTCTTGTTTGGTTTTAATTTCCTTTATGTGTATTGACCTCCCATATGTACCCCAAATATCATACAACTATAACCTGATACCTTCCATCTGCTTCACCTCCACAAAAATCCCAATCCAGTACTTCACCTAAAAATAAAGAAAACTGCAATAAAGTGATGTTGCATAAAAATAGCAAATGAGCTTTGTAATTTTTCTTTATGTACCTCCACAGGCAAAGATGATGAAGGAGTTACACACTCTGTATCAAATTATACAAATATTAGGACAGTATCCAGGACCTGGGATATATTCCACCTTTCTTCTGAGCCTAATGAAGACTCATATCCACATCTCCCTTCTCTGTAAAGGTAACCTAACCATGGGGCTACAAGTCATGCAGAGACATGAACTGACAGGATTGTACAGTGGCACAGCTCCAGAAATGGGAATAAGGAACATCTAACACAGAGTAGCCTGGTAGAGAAAGATAATCTAGGATGTGAGTAAGGTGGACTTGAGCTCTTTCTCAGCAGACTAGTGATCTGAATCTTAGTTCCTCAGTGCTTGAGCATGTGCTGAAATGATAATACAAAAAAAGCAAAGGGAACAACTCCATGTGATATTTCAAGCTTTAAAATTAAGAGCGTGTCCACTCTGAAGATCAAAACTGTCTTCAGGAGGTGACTTTTAGTAGTGCATCACAAGTAGAAAAAGGCTTTGCAGAAAGAAGCAAGGCACAAAAAGATTCATAGACCACATGCTGTGCCAATTGAGCTGCTGTACCTGGCGTGGTGGTGCCACATCATGAAGTACTAGTCAGCCTGGCTTTAAATGCTTGCTCAATGCAGTCGACCACTATCACCCTCAGGAAAGTAATGGAAAACCTACACCACCTCAGTTGCCGAGATAGAGACCTTTGCACAGCTGCAAAGGTGTCAAGGGACTTTTGAACCGTGGTACACTGAGGGAAGTTTTAGTCCATCCTTTCCTTTCTGCTCCCTCCTACATTTCCTTCAACCAAGACACAAAAGAGGTGCAGTTTGTTCTTCCCCTCAAATCTAACTCGATGAACCTTCTGGTAAGCATTCAGGGAACGTGTTCCATCCACAAATGCATGCTGACACTGCGAAGTGTTCTCACCACCCCCTTCATGTTTTACCTTATCTAATTTCATCCTGGAAATTCTCCCTTTTGAGGCACAGATATAATGTCCCTGGATAATAAGATAAGGAATATTGTCGTCTATTTATTTTTATACTGAAATTAAAAAGGCATGTCATGGGTCTGAATCTTATTAAATGATTTCTCTACAAGTTTGGTATTTACATTTTATAGGCACATGGGAAAACATTGTAAATATTTATAGTACTCTGGATGAGGAGACTTGAAAACTAGCAGAAAGAAGGTTTCCAGACTGCAGTGAAGACTGTTAACATTTGCTTTCCTAGATGAGATGTGCCTATTTTCACTTTGAAGGCTTGCCAGGTGGTAAGACTGAGTTAAAGTACCTGGCAAACATGAGTTCTGGGTACATCTGAGCTGTCAGTTGGGCCTGCTCCTATTGCCCACGTGCGCATGCTGGATCCTTCATGGAACAACTTGGTATCCACCCAGCTAAAACCTGGAACTGACTCAATGATAAAACCATCTCAGGGCCTGCTCCAATAAGCATTATGGGTGGAAACAAGCCAGCTCTCATCACCTCCACCTGGCCCAGCCTTCAAACCCCTTCCTAGCAGGCAGTGAGCTGTCATAATACATAACTCCTTTTGCAAACACACCCTTGGCATCCTGCACAAATACACCAGTGTTTGAGATGCCTGGGAGTAAGTGGCTGCAAGGGATAGCTGCTGCATCTGTGATATCCAAGTGCTATAGATAGGGCCAGGCTGCTTGAGGGGGTGTGCAGCAAGTTGTAGAACATAATTCACTGACTGGGGAAGTGGGAATCCATCCCTAGAGCAGGTGGTGGGACCAGCACAGACACAATCATCCTTTTCCTGCTGGATCCTTACAGACAGAGGTTGTGTGCAAGCCAAATCCAGAGAAGTTACAACTGAGAAAAGTCTGGTGAGGCCAACTACTGAAGCTTATTTCAAGCTCATTTCCTGCTAAGTCTTAGCTTGAGAACTAGTATCAGCCAGTCATGCACTGAATGCCCTATTTATTTACTTCCTTGCCTTTTTTGGGGGAGGGAGAGTGGGAGGGGAAGGTGTCTGTTTTTATTTTAATCACTGATAGGTCTTGTGCTGAATGCTGTAGATCAGGTTTTGTTAACAAGCATTGCTCCAGGGCTTCACACTGGCTACAAATTCCTGCATGTACAGCCTACTTTTTTTGTTTGGTGACTCCTCATGAATTAATTGTCCATTTTCACCCCAATGCCTTTTTCTGTTTTCTGTCCTTCTTCTGGTTCTGTCCAAATGCCTTATTACCAGGATTTTCTAGGATCTGACAATCAATTTGTTATTTTTATCTACTCTTATTTTTAACTAGATTTGTTTTGCTTTTCTTTATGTCAGTTCTGTGATTACCTGCAACACCCTATTGCATAAGAACTCAAACACATTGGTCAAGGGTTGGGGATTTTTTTTGATCATTAACAATTATGATTGGATGATAACACTGAACTCTATAGAAGACTAGTAGACATCATCTACATTCAATAAATTGCTCAAAACTGGCAATCTCCATAGTTTTATGAGTCATTTTTCAAATTTAGTGACAAAAATATGTTGCAAATTGCCTTTGGAATAAATATTTAAAGTAATAATGCATAGTTATTCAAGTAGTTAATTAAAATCTACATAAGAACTATGCTGCTTTTTACCTTTTATCCAGTGTTTTGTTCCAGCAAACTTTTCCTTGAATCATTAGTGTAATATAAAATCACTGTGTACAATACTTGTGTTTTGCTTTCTTTTATCTGTATATTTTTTTCTGTATACTAGTTCCATTACTAATAGACGTCAAAACAGAATTAATTGAAATTATTATAAAAATGTTTGTTTTTTACTGAAAAGTAATATTTTCTGATTTTGTTAATGAGGTAGTTACCCTTTTGACCTTTTAATTTAACTCATATTTATAAGTCTTTCCTGAATTTACAATATTTGTAAATTTTTGGTGTATATTTGGAAGCTTTGTTTCCTCTGTCTCAAAATTCTGAACCGCTCTCTCTCAACTTTTTCATTATCCTTGTGATTTTACATTGTATTCTCAGATCAAAGATTTAATGAAGAACTATTCAAAGTTGTCCTGGTTTTTTCTGGGATAGAGTTATTTTCTTCCTGGAATAGTGTGGTGTTTTGAATTTTATATGAAAATAAGGTTGATAACACACTGATGTTTTAGTTGTTTCTAAGTACTGTTTTTACTAAGTCAAGAATTCTTCAGCTTCTCATACTTTCCTGCCAGCAAGGAGGTGGGAGTAGCACAAGAAGTTGTGAGGGGACAAAGCCAGGACAGCTAACCCCCAACTGACTCAAGAGATATCCCATTCCATATGGCATTTAATTATTTTATCATTATCATTATTATCATCATTAATTTTTTTCTTCATTTTCTGTCCCATTAATCTGTCTTTATCTGGTTTCAAAGTTTGAGTTTTCCTATTCTGTTCCTCATCCCACGACTTGAGGGGGAGTGAATGAGTGGCTGCATGGTGCTTAGAGGCTGACTGGGGTTAAATCATGACACAAGCACATGCCTTTTGTAGTCTGCCTGAGAAAATTACTTTTTTTGTTTGGTTTTTCTTTTTTTTTTTTAATTGGCAATTTTTCTCCTCTCATAGAACCAATTAGGTACCTGACTTACATATTGCTCACAATATTTCTTGGTTCTACAGACATCTGTCTCAAAATTTTATGACCTTGTAATACTATAATTGATAAAATAATTTCTTCTTATATTTATTATTAAATATTTTTCTATAACTGGATAGAATTTTTTCATTTATTTCACTCATTAGAATTATCATTAAAAAGTAGATGAACCATCAGCATTTGATATATACTTTAATATCTATGTTCTAAACTTATTCTCTAATCTATTTTACAAGCCTGATTTTTTCCTGTCCAGTGGTGGTCAAATTACCTGATATTCTTCTACACAAAATTATTTGCTATTACATCTTTGTTACTCTGAGCATGCTATAATCGAAGTCTACTGAAACTTCTTTCATTCCTTATCCATTTCATCTTTCCCAAGACAACTTTTCAGCCAGGCTTTACTTTCACTTCATATTTCATCAGTACTGCACATGACCCTATTACTCCTTCCACCTTGCACTCTTTGCACTTATCTTGTTTAGCCAACTGTAACAAAAAGTAAAATCCCTGGAGTGGCAGCAAGCTTTTGCTGACCTTCTGTATTGGCGGGTTCAAAATTAGGCATGAGCCACACATGAAACAGCAGTGCATCTTGGCAAAAGATGCCTAGGGTGGCTGACATCATCCAGAACCGTATTAACAGGGGAAGAGCCAGCAGTTGTTAGGTCACATGAATAATCCTGTGTCCAGTTTTAGGCCTTCAGTCCAGGATGCAACAATAAACTGGGACAAGTTCAGCAGGGGCCACCAGAATGATTGTGGCTGAACCACTTGTCCCATAAAGAGAGGCTGTGGGACAGGGGCTTGCTCAGCATGGAGGAGAGATGGCTCTGGAGGGACCTGACAGCAGTGCCCAGTATCTGCAGGGATATCAGCAAGGAGATGGAGCCATATGTTCCACAGTGGTAAGAGGTGTGAGGCTGAGAGGCAGCAGGCACAAATTAATAAAAGAGCAGTTCAGAGAGGATATGAGGAAAACCTTTCCCCCCATAAACACTGTCAGGAGGAGCAGGTTGTGCAGAGCGGTTATGCCATCTCCATTCATGAAAGAGATGACTGGATAAATCCCTGGTCTGACCTCAGAGCTGGTCATGATTTAAGCAGGAAGTTGGACTAGACCTCCTGAGGTCCCTCCTATCTGAAATATACTGTAATTCAGTGGTTACAAGGACTGCCCACAGAGCAGCATTAAATATCACATAGTATAATTCTCATAGATCCTCTTATTAAAATTGCTCAGATTTACTATTCACCTGATTAGTGCAAAGACTTCATTTCATCACTTGTAACAGTCATAGCTGATGGTGAGATCTTTAGCTCCTGCTCGTTTCACGTACTCTCTGCTATTGTGTAGAGACACTAGAGCACATTCGTGCTCTTGTTCTTTGCCTTCTGTCTCCTAGCAACTCCATCTGCTGCCTTATTTTGAATGTTGGAAGTACAAGTCAGATTTATTTTTTTTTAGTTGGGGAAAAGCTGGTCCTTCCCTGATTCCAACATAGCTCAATACAGTTTCATATTTAAGATGCTGGAATGCCTTTTGCACAAGTAAAGATGATTTCATTCTACACTCTGTCATGACAAGAACCTCTTTTCCACAGACCTGGGCCACTTCTTTACTCATGGGTTCTTGACTACATAGGAATTTTGGTGATTATTAGTATTGTCAATTGTCTGCAAAAATCATTAGTCCACCTTTGGTTTGAGGGAATGATTCTGTTGGGTTTTGTTATTGGTTATTGTTTGGTCTTTCGTGAGCTATAATTAGACATTCTCTGGCATCCATATTTCACACAAATCTCTATTACTCATTCCCTGGCACATGACATATTTCCTTGCCAGTATTTGTGGAGCACACTGTGAACTGAGTGGCACTGAGAAGTACGTAATAAAAGTGCTTATCCTGGACATGCCTGTCAGTTACACACTCGTTAAATTTAACTTGTCCAGCTCCACTGTGATATTTTTATCCTTGGCTACAAGTGATTAACCACCACAGCAACCTCAATGGATAAAACATTATACTATTGGGTGATGAGTAGAAAAAAGGAGGGAAATATCAGTCTGCATGTGAAGGATGTAAGAGTGACTCAAGAGAGCACCAAAATACTGCAAAAAAATTCTACCTCTCTAAATATTTGATTATTTATACATGGAGGGGTGACTTTTATCAGTAAAGTAACACTGAAACCTAAGCCTTCTTTGTAGCCTACAGAAAAATAATGATGACTTTAATGTATTTTCAATAGAATTGTAACTGAACCTTTTGTTTTAGAGGTCACTGGTTCCTGAGTCTGTGTTTCCCCCCCTTCAGTAGCTTTATTCCTTTCCATAGTGTGGAACTTTTTTTATGTTACTCATCTCTCCAAAGCTTCCTGATTGACCTTTGTAACCACTTCAGGCATTGCCTTTTCTGATGTCAGTAAAAAATACTGTTGGGCTGCTCATTTCTGGAGTGGAATTTGTGCTTAAAATTTGAAAAGGCGGATTGAGTGGGGAAAAATAGTCTGTCCTTAATGCACTCAGGTTAGATTGTACCCTAAAGCAGAATTTGAAACAGGAAAACAGCAAGTGCAAATGGCTACAAAGTATTTTTTGGGGAACATTCCCAAATTTTCTGGTCTATAAATCATCATTCCTTGGACTCTCTCTTTTGAACTATAGGACTGAGCTGTGACACTGAAGCTAAATTGGTGTAGTGATTGTAGCAGTTTTAGGAGAACACATGAAGAGAAAATGTAATCACCAAAGTACATAACAATATAGGAAGCTACCCTTATACATCATGCAGACTGTTTAGCTGTAGTACACCCAAATTATTTACTTTGACTCCTTTATATATAACTCCTTATATGGAAGGGTGAGTTTCAAGAATACCTACACAGCAATGATGTCCAGGCTTTTTATTTTTAAAACGTTCCTAAGCAATAGCTGGTGGCCAATGGTTAAACAATAGAGGTGATCATTGGGTTGGTATATAGATGATGTCATCAACTATAAAACCCCACCTCATTCTAAAATTCCCATATGGAAATACGGTAGAATGTAGCCCAGCAGCCCTTCTGTCTTCCTGGAATCTATTGAGGCTGTCGTGAACAGAACCAATAATGGGCCAGCTTAACAGAACAAAATCGTGACAATGAGTTTATTCTCCCAAATGTTTGCCCATGACACAGTAACAAATAGAAAACAAGCATGGAACACACTGGCGGTCTGTGTTTATTTCTTTTGTAGTTTCCCCAGGCAACAACAAAATTCACATGCAGAAAAAGTGTAATAAAATATATATTGATTTTAATTGACAAAGAATATATAATTTTCAAAATTAAAAAAAAATAGCAGGAACAAAATGAAATAAAAATTTATAATCTTTTAAAGATTTCTATTTTAACTTGCCCAGCTGCAGTCTTCTATCATAGTGAACTAAAAGGACAGTAAATACCAGGCAGCTGACACTTAAATCATATATATCTTCTAGTTTTCAGCTCAGCATCTGCTGCATCATTTCTCAGATTTCAAAGTGTCTGTGAAGAGAGACCAAGGATAAGAAAAATGCATCTTTTCAGCTGAGAGCATGTATTTTTCAAAGACAACTACAGGCCGTTATCCATTTCTATTACACAATAGAAGGGCACTCTGAAATTCTCATTTTAATTTAAAGAAAAATCAATCTCTACAATAGCAATTTGAAGGGAGAGAATGGTTACAGGAAAAATAAACTTGACTAAAACATGTCAGATTTTCATGTTCAGGAGAAATAAACATGCCCTTTTTTCCAAAAGAAGTAATATTGCAGTGCAGACAAGCTTTTTCCAAGGGGGATAACACCTTCAGGTACCTCCAGAAACCAGCTCAGGGAAGTGGTTGTCATTCCTATTCTGCTCTGATTTTCAGTGCCAGAGCTGAGTTCTTATTTCAAGGATTTCCTCCTAAAAATGAAAGGGCCTGATTCTTCTCTTACACTTATGGGAATCAAGGCAGAAAGACTAGAGTAATACCAGCATTGAAGCAAGGGAAGGATGAGAGACAAGAGCTTGACTATCGCTTTATTTATCACCCCTTTCATTAAAAAGAATTAGAGTTAATTAGCCCAGCTTGTAGCAAAATTAAGACATTCCATGCATATCTTATTTAGCCTTTCTATTATCTTTCTCAGCATTTTCTCTATATTTGCAGAGCTTTTATAAAGGAGCATATTAAATTACTTTGGCCCACATCATTAGAAAAATCAATATGTTTTAGTTTAGAATCAGATAAAACACTGTAGCTCAAAAAAAAAAAAAAAAATCAGAACTCCAGAGCCTTATTTGAAGTCTTTCCTCTGTTAGAGGAAGTTATACAATTTTCAAAGCATTTTAGAAGCCCCAGTGCTACATTTTTAAAGGGCTAAAATCCCAGTGAAGTCCCATGGACCCCAGCTGTCCCTGCTGCCTAAGAAATGCCTACTCCCTATACTCTAGATGGGACAGATTTAGCCCAAACCATTCTGTGACAGAGAAAGCCAGCCCTGGCCAGCCAGTTCATGCCAAGGCCAGCAAAAAATCCCCAAAGCCAGCAATCAGTATGTCACAAAACAGACATATTCAGAGACTAGAACTTAGAGATTGGTACTCAGCACCAAAATGAGATGAAGTGGTGAAGTTTCCTTCCTAAACTACTGTTCATGGGCTAACCATGGATACGCTGTCAAGCCCTAACTAGTCTGATGTGGTAAGAGCTGTCATGAAGTATTAGAGAAAAACTGATTAAGTTGCTGGGACAAAAGAATGGGAATGCTTTTACTTCCTCCAAACTTCCCACTGAAGATGATACTCTTATTTGGTTGTCCAAGTCAAACAAGCAGAGGCATGGTCACAGCTGGATCCAGTGCCTCTCTCCAGGCAGGATTCACCACTTGGAAATACTTACTGATTCCTACAAATTAAAGGCACATCTGAAAAATCATTCCTGTTTCTTAAAATATAGCTGGAGGGTAATAAGCCATGTGTAGGTCATTTCAGCTGCATTCTCCATGTTCCTCATAACCATTTCCATTTTTCAGACAGTAAGAAGGTTGTCCTGGAAAGAGGGAATACTCTCAATCCTTCCTGATAAATATTTTTTATCCTGAATAAAACAACTAACATGTGACAGGGAGTGTCAGCACACAAATGGAAGCCTGGTCTCCAATTAGGTCCATTACTCTGGATCCTAGTTTAATGCAAGTACTTCCTGCAACCCAGGGTTATATTAATGTCTTTTTGAAGATCCCTTTCCCCCCATGTGCCTTACTGATCAGTGTGGTAGCTCTTTTTCTGACTTGTTGGGGTTTTATGCTCCCCATTCGTAAGCCCTGATTCTATACACACATGCAAACAGACACATCAGCACAGAAATGCTTCTCCCGGTGTGCATGGTGCGCTCATCCCATGGTGCTACAGAGTGATTTCCCTGGCCAGCAATGTCCTTGCAAGGCATGTATTGTAACAGCACATTTTTCTGCGAGTGTAGCCCTGGTGTAAGGATGTAGTTAGGTGCTTTTCAAAATGTTAGTCGTGTTGCTTGGTTACAACACACAATATTTAAGAATTGGACAAAATAGGCTTAAGTAACCTGGTGCGAGAAATCATCTAAAAAACAAAATCCAGCCTACCACAGAACCCCTGTTCTGGATAAATACAGATGAAATGCTAAAAAAAGATGCTATTTTTGCTGCAAACGAATAAAACAAGCTTTTCCTTGAATTGTCAACACCATGTTGACAAGTCACCCAATTTTTACACCCAATGTAAACATAAAAACTTATTCCTGAAAATGGCTACTTTGCACATTGATTTGGAAATTGTGAAGCACAATTTCAAAATACATCTGAGAGATTTAGCTCCCAGTATATCAGGACTTATTATTCACCTTTTTATGATCTGTCTTCTGTCATTAAAAAGAATGCCTGGGAATAAGAATTTACTCTTGCAGTGCTAAATAAATACCATAATTAAGGAATCTAAAATACTCAGCTTCAACAGCTTACTTTTATAGCAGTAATTTACAAGGTTTTCTTTATGACAGGGCAGTATACTACACACTTACCAAGGATGTTCATATTCATTCAAATATTGAGACAAACCTCTGTCTGTTGCTATGATACAGCACTCGTTTTATATTCCCATTTAGGTTAGAAGAACATTTGCTCTGCTGTTTACTACAAAAAAGGCAAGGGGGAAAAAAAATCTGTGTTTTATTTCCTCTCCTTTTTAAGGACAACTTAAAATGACTCACAATACCCCTCACCCTGCCTTTTGTTAGAATTACATGTCTGAGACATCACATTGGATAACAGCATTGAGTGTCCCAGTTTATTGTTTTTTAACCTAGTTACCATAACACTGAAAATTAACGAAAAATACTACATGTAGGCTTGTATTACACAATATACATGTCTGATAAATTAACAGCCCAGAAACAGTTATGATGGTTCTAATTTTCTCTTCCACCTGCACCCCACCTGACAATTAAAAGAAGCTGGTAGAGGGGAGAATCATGATGATGGCAGGTGTGAAGCTTTCCCTGGAGATATTTTGTTGGCTTTGCAGATGAAGAGGAGAAAACAATATGGAGAAAATTATTGAGCAGGGAAGATAAATAAAGGTCTGATAAGATACTGCTTTTTTTCTTCTTTTTTTCCCCTTTTCACATCATTGCATTTGTAGTTCTTGCCCCATGGTTTCCAGTAGACTCTGGTACTGGCTCTCCTGTATCACAGAATCACAGAATGGTTGGGGTTGAATGGACCTCTGGAGTTCATCTGGTCCAATCCTCCTGCTAAAACAGGTTTACCTAGACCAGGCTGCACAGGATTGCGATAAGGAGTGTTTTAAACATTTCCAGAGAAAGAGGCTCCAAAACCTCTCCAGGCAATCTGTTCCAGTGCTCTGTCATCCTCACAGTAAAGAAGGTTTTCCTCATATTCAGATGGAACTTCCTGTGTTTCAGTTTGCACCCCTTACCCCTTGTCCTGTCACTGGGCACCACTGAAAAGAGCCTGTCCCCATCTTTTCAACCCTTGCTCTCAAGATATTTGTATGTCTTGATAACACTGATCTCTTCAGGCTAAACAGGCCCAGCTTTCTCAGCCTCCTCATAAGACAGAAGCCCCAATCCTCTAAACTAGTCCTTCACTGGGTCCTCTCTAGTCATTCATTTTCTTTCTTGTACTGAGGAGCCACAAAATGGACACAGCACTCCAGATCTGGCCTCCCTAGGGCTGAGTAGAGTGGCAGGATAACCTCCCTCATTCTGCTGGAAAATCTCTTCCTAATGTACCCCAGGATACCATTGGCCTTCTTGACCACAAGAGCATACTGCTGGCTCATGGACAGCTTGTTGTCCACCAGGACCCCCAGGTCCTTCTCCACAGACCTGCTTTCCAGGGTATATTGTCCTGTAGCTATTTTATGGCAAGATGGATTGTTTTGTCTGTTCCTGAGATGGTGATGGAGCTGTTTTACCATGAAAAATTGTGTCTCTTCCCATACAGTCTTCTGTTCCAGCTGGGGAACATATGTCTACAGCTATATTGTGTCACTCTGGCTTTGCTGTGCTGTGCATCCTTTCCTACTTCCATGGGATAGCCCTGCCTCTTTTGCATTTTTTTCTACAATTTGAGAAACTCTGGAGGGTAAAAAGCAGTCAGCAACATGGTTGTCCAGACCACAAAGGGATGAGAAAAGTCTGAAAGGGAGCAATGGCCATGGAGAGGAATGAGGGAGTCCTGCCTTTTCACAGCATCTCATACCCCTTTTCTCTTGCTATCTATTGCTTTACAGATCTTTAGATCTACAGATCTTTAGAGCTTTACAGATCTCCCTCTGTTCTCTGTTATCTCTGTAGGATCTCACCACCTTCCTAGAAACCTGCTTTTTTGTGAAAAATTGTCTCTGACACATTTGGCACTCCCAAAAGTTTTGAGTTAATTCCAGTCCTTAGCCAGAAGGGACGTTGTGGCTTTGGTGATAAGGGAGCAAAGGTCTAACAAGCATCACAGTGGAGAGAGGTCAAGGCTGATCATATTATTGCCCTGATTATTTGGTGGGCATATGCAATTCCAAATTCCCGGTTGAATGGGGATTAATCCCTGAATTATATTGGCAGGAGGCATTCAGGGTGCCTGTGAGAAGTGCAACTAGAGGGGATTTTGTGGCAATTGTTGAAACTCATTGTGTAAATACAGAATTGAGTATTTCTTCAATGAGAGCATCAACCAGTATGCAGGACACTTTACATGGGAAATAATCCTGGTCAGTGAGTGAAGGCTTCTGTAGGCATAGCAGTGCAGCCACATGTCATACATTCATACTTTCAGAACAAAGGTGCTATCTAAAATGTAGAAATTTATGGTGTAACTATTCTGGCATAACAGTGTTAGCAAAGGGTTGTTACACTGGTCTGATTGTGCCCTACTGTAAATACGCTAGTGAATTTTCCTCTGCAAACAAGCCTTGTAGAGGAAAGTGCAGTGTCTTTCATTATTTCCTGATGAAAGACTGAAATGTAAAAAGAACAGCATGCACAATCTGCCCTTTGAAAGGAAAAACAGCAATTCTGAGTGTCCATCTTCCTCTCAGGCAGACACAAAGGACTTGAAGGCAAGCCTGTTGTAT
Source organism: Climacteris rufus (assembly GCA_013398175.1). NCBI lineage: Eukaryota > Metazoa > Chordata > Aves > Passeriformes > Climacteridae > Climacteris > Climacteris rufus. The sequence goes on from VZRZ01006610.1 coordinate 388,243, forward strand.
GTCTGTTTTAGTGCTCTCTGCCCCTCATTTAATCAATGCCCAGCACTGAGGAAGCACTGAATCCTGCTTGTTTTGCTCAAGCAAGTGATGCCATTGACTTGAATTAAACTACCTGCAGGATTAGAAGTAGAAGGATGAAAACCTCAGTGTAGCACCCTCATTTCACTCTTTTTTCAAACGCAAATAGTTGCCTCTGGATTGTCAGCTTGATTCATCTGTTGGTTGTTTAGCACAATGAGGCCCTGATTCTGCTCCCTGATTGTGTCTTCTAGGCTACTCTGTACCACAAACATACTCAGCTTCCAGAGAATAATTGGGATGGAAGTGGAACAATAAATCCTCCAACAATTTTTAAAATATATACAATATACGTTGATGCATAAATATATCTCAAACAAGACAGAAAAACTTTCTCATAGAGAATATTTTCCATTGGTTGAATCCCTGAATTTCCAGTGTGCAGTGTGGTTTTATACCTATTTTACTTTTCATGTAGACAAGCTTTTGCTCACCTCTTAACTCTAGTGTAATGCTGACAGAGAGATACTGATGCCTAACATGTAACGTGGGAAGTCACACATTATTTTACAACTGATGCAACTATCTTGTGAAACCACTTTACAGCTGCTTTCATTAGAATGCCTTCAGCAAGTTAAATAAGTTACTCAATATTAACTCATCTGTGACCCAGAACATATTTTGATCTGAAATGTAATTTTAATCTGTAGCCTGTCATTTTAACATACATATTAGTTATTTTGGATGGGATACCACTAACAGATTACAGTTGCTTTCATTTAAATTATTTGAAAAATCAAGTACAGGAGAATGTTCCTGTGTTTATCAGAAGCCTTACAGTATCTTGAACCAAATTATTACTAATTGTACCATGAATATCTTTACCTTTATAGCATGCTGCATCTTTCCAGAGCTTCTCTTTAATCATTTATTTGATCTGTCACTAAACATTTGTTTTACATTTCTGCAAAAAAAAACCAAAAACCAAAAAAAAAAAAAAAATCTTCAAAAACCCCCAGTAGGTCAATGTTATAATTTCTTAAATTTTTATTAAAAAAGAAATTAGCGTATGTATCACTGAAAATTACTGCAAAAGGAAAACAGTAACATGTTATGAGGTTATATATCATACCAAGGGGCTGAATTACAAACAGAAACTAAAAAATGATGAAAATCAAGAAAAGAATACAGCTTATCAGAGGACAATTAAATGTTGAAAGTAGTTTTAAGAAAATGTAATAGACTTCTCTGTATTTATAGTGCCTCAAAATTATATTTAAAAAAGCCAAAACATGGTCCATTTGAAGCACTTCTAACTTTGTAGCACAGATTCCTGTACATTTGCTGCCTATATGAACAGGTTTAGCCTTCTGAAATGAAACATTTTTTTTTTTAAATGAGCTAATTAGAAGCAGCATATTCATGTAGCCCTAAGAAACCTCAGAAGGTGCTTTACTGAGGGTTTGGATATCAGGCTTACAGCTGCATTTGCCAACTTTGATTCTACAGAAGTCAGTACTCCTGGGTATGTGCCACCTATACCTATGTAATTCTGATAGAGGAGTAAAAACCCAGAAGTTGGCACAGTTCCCTAAATAAATACTTCAAGTCTTATTTCTTGAAGCTTTAATGTTGTTGATTTTTTAAATGCCTTGCTGGCATTAAAACAAACCTCCTGGCTTTGGCTTTATCATTGCATTGCCCCAACTTGGCAGTAAAACATATTTGAGGGAAAGGAACCTTAAAAGATAGGAATTTAGGAAGCAAAATCCCGTTCAAATTTAATAAAAAGTAAGAAAAAAACAGTAAGTTACCTGGCAACTCTGATTTTACAGAAAGAAAGACCCTGGGTAAATTTATAGTTCAATTGCAAAGTCAAAAATATGAGCTGGCTTTAAAAAGTCAGAAGTTCCTTAAGGGAGGCATAACAAATGTGGTGAAATTGGGATTTGAGTTTTGTATTTAACTAGTATTTTGCTGATTTGGGATGGGATAGGGATTATTTTCTTCATAGTACCTGGTAGAGGCTGTATTTTGGATTTCTCATGGAAACAAGATTGATAACACGATGTTTTAGTTACTGCTGAGCAGCGCTTACACAGAGCCAAGGCTTTTTTGCTCCTCACCCCACCCCATGAGAGAGGACACTGGGGTTGCACAAGATGTTGGGAGGGCACACAGCTGGAACACCTGATCCCAACTGACCCTTACTATCTGGTGTCATGATCAGCATATAAAGCTAGGGGAAGTAGAAAGGGAGGGACATTTGGAGTGATGGTGTTTGTCATCCCACGTCATCATTTCGTGTGATGAGGCCCCGGAGATGGCTGAACACCCGCCTGCCCATAGAAAGCTGTGAATGAATTCCTTGCTTTGCTTCATTGCATGTGTGGCTTTTGCTTTACCTGTTACACTGTCTTTGTCTCAACCCATGAGTTTTCTCACTTTTACTCTTTCGATTCTCTCCCCCATCGTGCTGCTGAGGGAGTTGCGTGGGGCTGTGTTGCCATCTGGGGCTAAGCCATGATACATAAAAAACTTCAGAAAGATCTTTGACACAATAATATAGCGGATTAATAAATAAGGTACAAATAGTAAGGTACAAATAAGGTACAAATGTAAGGTACAAATTAGACACTTGCTTTTAGTCTTCAAAGAACTGCTTGGACTGACAACAGACAGCAGTCAACCATGTTTATTACAAGGTCACGGTGCAGACAAAGGCTTACAAATGAGATAATACAGTTCAGTGAAAAATAAATTATTTTCCTGGTGATATTTCACCAGAAATGCTACAATGTTACAAATTGCTCACTAAAACAGAGACATGCTTAACTCTGTAGGATACCCAAGCAAGTCTTTACTGTACTGCAATTAATATTTTGCAGGTAAAATGCAATGTAAACTAAATATTAATTTCAATGCATTCATTCTTTAATCATAGGATTGCTAGAGGTCTGGCATGGCTCAGAGGATCAAAAAAGTGTTGAGCTTAACTAATATTCAATATAGGCTCAGGCAACTGACTTTACAAATCTATGGCCAACCTGTACTGCATTTGATAGTAACTAGATCATAAATAGATTGGATAGTAAATAATTGTGTCTAGAAGGTGGTGGTCAACAGCTCAGGGTCCTGATGGATGTCAGTGACAAGCAGTGTCCCTCACAAGTCCATATTGGGACCACTGCTCTTTAATATCTTCACTAATGACAAGGACAAAGAGTTCAAGTACACTCTCAGCATATTTGCAGATGACACAGGCTGAGTGGTGCAGTCGACACACCTAAAGGACAGGATGGTGTCCAGAGGGACCCGGACAAGCTCGAGAAGTGGGCCCATGGTAATCTCATGTAGTTTAACAAGACCAAGTGCAAGGTGCTGCACCTGTGTCAGGGCAACCCCCAGTAACAACAGAGGCTGAGGAATGGACAGATGGAGAGCAGCCCTGCTGAGACGGACTTGGGGGTACTGGTGGATGAGAGGCTGGACACGACCCGGCAATGTGCACTCACAGCCCAGAAAGCCAAACATGTCCTGGACTGCATCCAAAGCAGCGTGGCCAGCAGGGCGAGGGAGGGGATTCTGCCCCTCTGCTCTGCTCTTGTGAGACCCCACCTGCAGTGCTGCATCCAGCCCTGGGGTCCCCAGCACAGGAAGAACATGGACCTGTTGGAGCGAGTTCAGAGCAAGGCCAGCAAGATTACTTAGAGGGATGGAGCACCTCTTCTATGAGGAAAGGCTGAGAGAAATGGGATTGTTCAGCCTGCAAAAGATAAGGCTTCAGGGTGACCTACTTATGGCCTTCCAGTACCTAAAAGGAGCCTACAAGAAAAATGGAGAGGAATTATTTACAAGGGCATGTAGAGACAGGACAAGGGGGAACGGCTTCAAACTGAAAGAGAGCAGGTTTAGATTAGATATTAGGAAGAAATTCTTTACTCTGGGGGTGGTGAGGTACTGGAACAGGTTGCCCAGAGAAGCTGTGGATGCCCCAGCCCTGGAGTTGTTCAAGGCTAGGTTGTGTGGGGCTTTGGGCAAGCTGATCTAGTGAAAAATGTCCCTGCCCATGGCAGGGGGCTTGAAACTAGTTGATCTCTAATATCATTTCCAACCCAGGCCATTCTATGATTCTGTTATTCTGTGAACTAGAATTCTCTCCGCTGGTTGTTGAGTGACCAACATAAAGCACATCTGACAGAGCTGTGGAGGACACATTGGTTGTGCTCTCATACTGTTAACAATAAGCTTGGAAATCCCATAACACATAAGGTCAGAAACCAAATATTTGTGAATAATGATACAGAGCTTTCCCTCCCCACAAATGCATTTTCCATAGAAAACAAAGAAGGAATATATTTCATTACTGAGGTCCTTCAATGATACTTCATTTACTCCATAGCTCAGCATTTCCAACAGCAGTCTCATTGCACCTGTGTTCAGCACAGGCTGTGTTGCTTATATTGAAGTATGTGGGTATGTTTTCAGAAACAGCTCGAATTTTGTTGTTTTGTCTGATTGTCAAATACAATAACAGAATATATTTGAAATAAAATGGCAAAAAGCAATATTGTTCCTTTCAGAATGATGCCTAACTTCTATTTTGCATAAAATAATTCACATAAAAAAGTCAGAGAAGATCAATTTAAGACTAATCCATAGAATGAAGTCAGAGGCCTAAAAGTTATGTGATAATGTAATGCAATGTAATAAAAAGTCTCCTGAGAACAATCTTTGTTGTCACAGTAAAGGGAGATATGGCAGAATGGAACAGAAAACAGCCAGCATGCTAAGCAGGCAAATATCTAGACTTAACTAAAAGATATCTGAAATCCCACTGCTCAAGCTCAGGGCCTTTTGATCTGCATAATGTTCTCTTAAAAGTAAAAGGTTCATACTATTTATTTCAATGAACTTTGTATGATTGCAAATTACTTTTTTAACATGATGCCACTTTTAGTGACATCACTGTCACTACTCAACAAGACTCATACTTACCTGACTGCTAAAAGTAGAATTCTGTCAGCCTTAGAGCACAACAGTCAGATTTTGCACTTCCAGTGATTCTTCTTGGCTTTTCTATGTTGTAGTGTTACTTTCTCTGCTATTTGCTTGGTTCCCAAAGCTTTGAACTGGTTTCGGGTTTGACATGGATCAAGATAGTGCCTGCTGTTAAGACACTGCCATAAAACTCGTAGAGTTTGTCTCCTTCAAACACGCCACTGAATCAGAGTCACACAGGTTGGGTGGATGGCAGCATTTCTGGGTTACTGTAAAAAGAATTATTTACTTTCCTTCTAGCTCACTTCAGTAAGAAAAGAGACATTTTCAAGTAAGTTTTAAGAGAAGCCTCATTCATTATATTTGTTAGAACTACTCCAAAAGCTCTTTTGATATTTGAGTCTCGTGTTAATAGATATGCAAAGGACAAGAGAACCTATTTTTTAGGGCCCCTAAGTAAGGTAATAAATTCTGCTGTAATGGATACGAGTTCTAATCAGATGGTTTGAGGAAAGTAGGGGGTAAGGAAAAATGTGTGTAGGCATATATGCAATAGTCCACTTGCATTTAAAAAAAAAATTGGAAGATTTTCTTTGAAATTGCTTTATGGTAGAGGGGTATGATACATACCTATCACCAAAAAAATTACAATATTTCCATTGTATTAATTTCAGAACAGGGCATCCTTATATGATGATGAATATGATGAGATACAAGAAAATTATATGCAAATGAGAAGAAAAAGGCAAACACACAAATCTGCTCATAACCTAAGTTTTATTCTATGTATAACTTACTTGCAACTATGCTGTCCTGGTATTTATCTAAATTGGTTTGAATAAAAAAAAAACCCTTGACATATTTGTACTTACATATGCTTTCCAGTTAATACCAAGAAAATATTTAGTACTCATTCAATTGATTTTGCTGCAGACCATGTTTTCTCTTATTAGAGTACAAATACAAAGGCAGAGGAAATCAGAGTTTGATATGAGCCTATCAAGGTTTAAAGAGCTCATGTTTAAAATGGTTTGTATCTCCATTACAGTTTTTAACGTACTGTATTGGTCAAAATTTGGAAAAGGGATATGAATCATAATGATTTTCTAAAAACAAATTTTGTGTTGTAGCTATTAGTTCTTTCTTTTTTATATCTCAAGGTTAATTAAGCAAGTGACTAAATACCGTTGTTATTTTAAAAGACAAAGTTTACTAGCTATCTCTTGTTCTCTTTTTAATTGCAGCAAGAACATGCATGTGCAGTATGCCAGTTTTTAGAACTCAATTTTGAGGACATGCTTTCCCTCAGAGAATTTGATATTGAACCCTGAATCATCATCACATAGTGCCATTTTAGATGTTTTACAGCATATGCTGCATCCACATTGGGTTGGTAGGTATGACACAAAGCTTTTGGAAGGCTGCTTCAGTTTGAAATGCCTGCTGTAGGACAGCCTGGATTCATACTCTTGGTTTCATACTTTAAAAATGCAGTACTCTCATGGTTTCAGAACTTTTCATCTAAGAGCAAAATGGAAAATGATTGGGTTTATTTTACAAGCAAAGAAAGGAGTATCACATGGGACTCAAAGGAGGTGCTAGGGCAGGGTGAATTAGCTGAGAACATTCTCCTGGTTGTTGTGCATGATAACAGTTTTCACCACCATAACCACACACTGGTGCATTTTATGCCCATGTGTTTTCTGGGAGGGAATTTGCTGGACCAAGAGAGGAAAGCCAAGCAGTACCAGAGCTGTACTCAGCACAGTGCTGTCACATGCATGGTCAAGTTTATAGAAATACCATACAGAAATCTCTCTGTTCAGAGCTGGAAGAGCCCATGTTACATGGCTGATCATTATTTTCTTCCTTGTGTTCACAGCAATACATGGATGCCATGAAGATTGATAGTGTTTACAGTTGTGGAGAAAAAAAAAGTCAAATACCTGGATTATTACTTATTATAATTGTAATTTATAATTATTTCTATAATATTTGCAATTCAGAACTCCTGCTTTAGACATCTGTTTCTTATGACATGAAATAAGTCTATCAATCATAGTAATTATATACCACTATTTCAGTTCTGAAATAAAGTCTTGGGACTGTAATTTTAACAATTTCTCTGACAGATAAACATGAATTTACTGACAGCATGAATAGCAACCTGGGAGAATGATTGAGGTCTTCATAGTAAAAACTGTAAAATAAATTCCCCAATTTCTGTGTCTTTTCCTAACGTGTTAATGTCAATAAATATTTAAACCTTTTTTTATATGGATGATTATTTATTTATTTAATATTTTTATTATTTTTATATGGGCATTCTCTGTGCTTTTGTGCTCATTTTTGGTTGAAACAGCCCACCATGACTCACAGTTTAGTCTGTCAAGAAAATAATAAAGGCTATGTAATTTGTACTACTTATAAATATATATATATACACATCTATATATATATCTTATAATTAACAAAACATAAGCTAAAAAGCTCCATGTGGTACTCCCTAGAAATTCCCTGCATTTTAAAATAACATCAAATGAAAATACAGAGACCATCTCATTTAACTTCACTCATTTGCAAACAGTCTTCAGGCACTGTGTTACAACCTACACATTAAATCAGTCTTTTAAAATATTCATAGATCTAAATTAAGTATTTGAAATAATTTCCATTTTGAGTTTTAATATGAATATTGAAATCCCAAGGCAACTCAGAACTTGCATATTTAAAACATATTTTACATTTACTTATAACTTCTTAAAAGTGCAGTAATCTGTTGAGTTTGAACTTGGAACTTAAACCACAAGCAATGTGTTTAAAATATGACCTACATTTTAGAAGAAAAATTATGGATAGATGGTTAGTTGGTTTAGAGGTTAATCCCATGAATGTCCTTCTCTCCCAGTGACAATCACAAAGAAATTCTGTCTTACTGAATTGTGTTGAATGGATTAAAAAAAGGAAAAGAGTTATTATGTTTTACGTAAGTTTCAAACCGAAGTTTCTAGCTGAAAATGAGGAGGAATCATTACATGGGTTTCATCAAGGCCCGCTGAAAATGGGAAAGACAGGTTAAGCTACATGGACCAGTTATGGCACAAAATACAGGTGCACAAATGACCACTTTTGTAAGAATGTCTACTTTAACTATGCGGTTCCACATGATCTCATATCCCAAAAAGAATTTTAGGTCTGTACAGAACATTTCAGATGAGCTTTAAAACCGATTTTGTCAGTCTTGGCATGAAAATATTTTAAATTGTGCACTCAAATGTCTTAAATTTTTGCTGTAGAACAGAATGCTGAGCACTGACAGAAAAGCATCTGCAAGTTTTGAAAAAGATGCTGAAAATAAATTGGAAATTATTTAGGTTACCTTGCCCACACACTATCATAATTCAAGGTGATTTTGTAGCACAAACATGTCAGAAACCTCCCAGAAAAAAAAATCTACCATGCAATTGTTTCATTGTTAATGCTAGAAAACTTTGTAACAAACCCACAGAGCAAATTCTGAAAAACTAGATGAGATAAAGGTGACAACTCATTTCCCCAAGTGATGGGCAGATGAGTTTTTAGACTGCAATACTTTCCTGAAGATGGATAAGAACAAAATGTGACAATTATGTATTTATTAAACTTCCAGAAATTAAATATCTCAGAATGTATTCAGCAAAGGTATGCCCTTTCCCCCCCACACATTTTACCCAAAGATCTCATTCTTCTCATTCGTATAGTTTTTTGATTAATTAGAATTTAGCAGTGATCTTTGAAACATTTTACAAATGCCTTGTAAAAAATCTGACTGTGAGGAAAAAAAACTTACTTTTTTATTATATCAGAATTTTTATTTTGTTACCCTCACACTGGTTTTCTCAGGTCCATCAAAGATGCTTAGCAGGGTGGTCTCTAGTTGCAAGCTTGAATAAAGCACAGATACCACATCTGCTTATTTACTTGTGATCCAAACTTGAATGGACTGGCGATGAAGTAATTGCTGACATATGAGCTCAGTTTGTAAGGATGTGGTCACTCTCTCTCAGCTAATGTGGTCCACATTATGTGGTCTCAGGTAGCAGGGAGTAAGAGTGCTTGCAAATTATACCTCTCACTCTGGCTGGAACAAGGAATTTTGCAGCAATAATGCCTTCCCAGAGTAAAATATTGATGCTGTAATTTTTATTCATTTGTCTCCAGGATGCTTTCTAAAACTCTCCAAGGGAATTATTAACAGATTGCAGAAATCAGCTGTCACTTTAAAAGATCCTCCTTTTTCTCCGCTGCAGGGACCAAGTCAATGATTTCCATTAAAGAAGATCAGCTTTTTATCTGCACTTTAAACAAAATTCTCAGTAAACATAAATGAATGGAAATAACATGCATGAATATAAGTTACTATTTGGATATTTTCTTTTTTTTATTTGATTGGGGGTGACACGTAGCAAGTCTTATTTCGATGACATGATTCAGCTTCTCTGCTGAAACTTGGCATTGTATTTTCAGAGATTTGAAACATACAATATAAATATGTATCATAATATAATATCTGCATTTTTTGCATTATTAATGTGATTCCTAGAGAAAGGTACATGCTACCCTGCTGCTAAGTCATTAATGAAATTCTGCTATCTAATTAATCAGAGGAAGTAACTATCAGAATGGTGAAGCTATAAAGATATGCTCTGAAACAAGCTCTGTTCCTAAGTATTGGTGTTGGCATGAAACTCCTAATTCATGGACTCCTAATGCAAGTCCTTAAGCAGCACGGTAATTCTGACCCAGCATCAAGCATCTGACCCAGCTATGATGGGATAGATGGGTGTTGTGAGTCTTATCCTAAGAGAGGAGATACAGATTTGAACTTCCAGAGAGATCCTGCAAATCTCCTACCTCAGCACTTCAACACTTTCACATCCCAATTGGGTACTTAAGAGCTGCCTTCCACACCAAATTATTAGATGTTAGGGGCCACTTCCTTATTCTAATCAGAAAAACAGTAGAGAAGAGCCCAAATCCAGCTGGATAGGCACACATTTTACAATTTGAGGCTTTAACAGGCAAACTCATGCAAAAAATTACACAGAAAAATAAATATTTGACCAAAGTTTTTCCTTTCCTCAGGTTCCTGAAGACTGGCCTATTTAGCCTGCTCACTCTAATTGGCTACTGAAGAACAGTCTCTTTGCAAGCTCCTTATTAAACTGCAGCCTTATTTACATTTTACAACTCTTCTTGCAAATTAGATCTCACAGTGGATGCTTGGTTCAGTCAAATATTTTTCAAGCACCTAGAAGGCACTCATCAACAGATGTTTTGCTCAGTGAAGCTTTCATCTCATGGTTCAATGTTCATGATGCTTTTCATGAAGGATTTCTTATTAGAGTGGATATTTGTATGTATGACATGTCCTCTAATCACAAGTGCAGTAAAGCATGTGTGAGCAAACAAATTTTTGGGCAGTGACTACTTGTTACTTCTGAGACATTTAATTAGGGAACAAAAATGACATCTTATGATTTGAGTTGCCAACATCATAGACAATCACGAACAACAAGTCAGAAAATTTGGCAGTAGCTTGTCTAACCTTGACTGATACACTTATGCAAATTATAAACAATTTAAACAAATAAACAACAGAAAAAAGTGATTTCATCTGAAATTTGATTGCTAAAGAGAGTTTATATAAATATAAATCAATATCAACCAAGAATAAATTAATAAAATAAAACCATTAGAAAGAAAAAGAATTCTTTTGTTATGCAATACAAAATGTTTAAGGAAACACACATTTATTTATAGCAAACAGTAATATCAAGTCATTTCACAGTGTGATACTTGGATCATCAGAAGATGTTAATCTGATATCAATATGGCACCTTTCTCCTAACTAACTTTGCAAAGCACATATCACACAAGGAATGCATGTATCATTTCATGCCAAGAACACCCTAATCTGCTATGTCCCATCTCATAAATTGTGGGAATTTTTCTGTAAGTACTGCATGACAGAATTCAAATTAATTCAGGCTGGATAGAGGCAGAATTATTGCAAGTATCAACATATTTTATACATACATTCTTACAGTATTTTACCTCCTGTAATCTTCACAGGATCTTAAAAAATTCCACCTGCTTTCATCAGATTACAGGAGCCAATCACATCTCCTTTGCACTACATTCCAGTTACAGCAGCTCAATCTGTTATCAACAGAATGTTCCATTTAGAATGATTAAAAACCATAAGAAAATAGCATTAATTTGAAGGAAAGCAAATAATGCAACTTCTAGAATGCATTAATCATTATAATTTGGCACTACTGAATGAGTCCACAAAAAGTTACCTTGTATCAGCTAAAGCCAAAATTCCTCTTTCGAAACTGCAGAGGGGAGAATCACAGGCAGGCTTATAATGATAGAAGGTGGCAACGTGCCACTATTCTTTTGTTATCATTGGCAAGAACACAATCATGTGCCCTTTAATCTTTGTTATTCAGCAACCACTTCTTTCAATCAAAGGAATAGGGACAGAATTGCCTGCATTGAGAGAGGCACCAGGACCAGGCTGAATTTGTGAAATCCAACTGCTAGATAGAAATTTAGAGACATAAAAGTTGTCTTCATTTTGCTGCTAATTTGCAAGATATCCATAGTGTGACACAAATTCATTTCCTAGGTAATAGCTTTAACTTATTTATGTATTTTTTTCATACCTCACCAAACATAGTGCAAATATACTGCATTATTAGTAGTAACAGTATTACTACAAACAGCAATACACTTGAAAAAATTCATGTGTTCAACCTTATGGATTTTTTTTTAGTTTTCCTAGTGCTCAGTGCCATTTAAGCCTGTTGTCTAATTCTAAAGAGCTAGAAACGCCTCCACTGCTAGCTAAATTCTATTAAATATTTTCAGATTTCTTGTCCATTTTTTAACTCATCTGAGATATTTTAAAAATAGTAACATCTGATCAATTGATAACTACTAATGTAAACTCTTGTTGACTTTTAAAAGATGATTAGAAATAGTTTCAGGCAGTGGACAGGCCTTGCTGATTCTGTGCTTTTACTATCTCCTTTTAAAGGATGACTATACTATATCGTGAAAAGGGGACTTGAGTTAGATTCAGGGGAAGGGCTTCAGTGCAGCAAGTCACCTTTAAAAAGAACAGAGCCCAGACCTTCACACAGAGTGCATGAAGAGCTGCCTGAATTTAGAGCAGTGAATAGCTATCCTAAAAGAAGCCATGTATTTTAAACCCTGCTCTTTTGTGCATGAAATCCCATGCATCTATATGGGATTCACAGTCCAGGTCTTTATAGCAACAGTGTGTGTCTCTAGTCTGTGTATTAACCTTTCAGGTGGAGACTTTGTTTAAGATGTAGAAGGCCCATGGTTTTTTCCCTTGTATGCCTGAGATCAGAGATGCTTTGACATGACATTGTCTAGCAGTGAAGCACCTTGATCCACCGGAACTACTCAGGGTGCCAGGGGCGTGATGGGTTCTGTGTAGCTAACGGGAAGGTCTAGATGTCTCTAGAGAGCAACCTACATGCTGAACAAGTGAGTAGCCTGAAACAAGAGTGAAAAGACACTCATAAAGACAGACACAAAAAATTTGCTTTCCACACTGCAGATTGGACAGCTATAGTCACTAAGGACCCAGGATATCTGACTCTTCTTGCTAATTAGATAGGAAACTTGTCTATTTCATAAGAACTTAACAACTAATACAGTTTGCTTTAGATGGGTTTTGATTAAAAAACTACACAGGTACCTCCACATCCTCTCAGTCTCTGGGTGACTGAGTTGTCAAACCTCTGTTTCACATTTTTTGGCTGCAATATATCCTGATTTCAAGAAGAATGGAGGCACCACTCCTCAGACAAATTAAGACATTCTGATAAGGGTGAAGGTGTCCTCATGAAAGGAGATTTGTGCATGTGAATCACCTCAGGCTGCAGAAGATATGAGCTCAGGTTTCCCGTTTCTTTCGTATGTGTTGCAGTGATGAGGGTACAGTGAAAAAAAAAGGCCCTGTTGTGTCCGTGGTGTTTTTTTCAGAATGGAAACCCTGACCTTTGTGCACACCTCAGTACAATTTGCATGGATTAAGTCTGACTAAAGTGCTTGAATGTCTACATTTTTCTAAGAGACTTAGGTAGAGTCTAGTGATCTCACAGTCTAGTATCTCAATTAGATGGGGAGCTTGAGGACAGAGACATCATGTAAGTTCTGGGTGGCATGACCTTTGAAGAGCTCTTGGATCATCTCTTGAACGTAAATTTAACTCAGTTCCTGTTAGGAGCTGGGCAAGTCTTGGGACAATACACAGTCTCAATTGTCCATGGCCTTGATTACTACTTAAAAGTATTATATCTACACATATAGTAGTTATGCTTATATTTAGAATATTTTCCTTGTAAGGAAACCTAACATTTTCTCTTCATATCTTTCACAAAATGTAGTAGCAGAGAGTTGATACAGAACAAAAAAAAAAAAAAAAAAAAACCAAAAAAAAAAAAAAAAAAAAAAAAAAAAAAAAAAAACCCCAACCNACCCAAACCAAAACAAAACAAAACAAAAACGGTCAATAGAACATTATTTTCTGTACATATCATATTCTAAAAATCAGAAAAGTCACCAATCTGTCAAATGCTAAGCTTGTGCTTCAGAGACTTTACTGATGAAAGTAGGCTGTAGATCATTTGTCAGTTTTCATGTTTTATTTTACTAGTTTCAACTTCACAGTCAAGTGTCAAACAACACAGAAAAAATAACAGTAATTATATACAGGTGTTAGGTGTAAAAAGAATATCAGAATTGAGACATTACCATGTGCATATGATCCCATTTATGATGTCATTATTTAAGGAAAGATCTTGTTCATTTAAAAATCTGCCATTGGAATTTAGCTAAGACATGTTTACAAAGAAAATCAATGGGACAAAACAGACTTCATGCATGCCATTCAATCATCGTTACAAATGCACATACTTCATACAATCACAATTCAGTGTTTTTCTGTTTGGATTAACAATGAATGTGAAATGAAGAAATAGTTCATTATTTGGATATGCCGATCTTGATAGATCTTTATAACCTAAAAGCCTAAACAAAAGCAAAAACAAAGTATAGTCCACCTCACTGGGTTCTTGCCTAGACTATATCTTGTTTGATCACCCTCACACTGTCTATTATATATCCCAATGCTAAGGCAGTTCACACATTTCTGAAGAGGCTTCAGGACCATTTCCCAAAGCCTTGTGTGAACATTTATAATCAAGATGAATTATGTAAATACAATCTCTGTTTCAACTAAGAAAATGCTAATACCTCATACTTGCCTTAAAACAATTTAAATAATGTGTGCAGTTCACCTTCATCTTTGTCTCATTGTATACAGAGCTAATCATACTCATACTAAATATTTTACACTCCTCGGGCTCTTGTGTGACTCACAGTGGAGTAATCTAATTTTTCCAGGAAGAAATCTCACTGGAACATCAACTCAAGAAGTAAAAATGCTTATGGTAGCAGGGGCCTGACATTTAAATACATGACAACATTCATAACATCAGACTTTTAATTGTGGAAATAGATAAAAATCTAGCTTAATTCTAAGTCTGTTGGTCTGAGATCATAGGCAGTCTGTCTTCTTCTGTGAAAGCTTTTCTATAGTGCAAACCCACTTTCACTCCTCTAATGACAGCTGCGTAATTTCACAGCTCCCTCATACCCTCTCACTAAAATCTTACATCTTTATGTGTTATGGACCTAGCACTGATGCATTCAACACTTTGCTACAATATTTTTATTATTACTCAGTCTAGTCTAATTTTAAAATGGCCACTAGTGCAAGAGATCTCAAACCCTAGTCTAGTCTAAGAATGGCCACTAGTGCAAGAGATCTCAAGACTTAGGCATTTTTCCAGACAATCTTCTTAAACTTCATTAATTTGCCTACTGTTGCTGAGTAACACTCTGTCTAGATTTCAGTCAGTTCAGGTATTTAGAGATACCAAATTCCTCAATTTTAAACACTGCATATGCCAAATATATGGAAATATAAATACATGTATATCTAGAAATTGTACAAATCTATAAAGTATTTGAATAATTATTTAGATATGCAGCTATTTATTTGTTTCTTTGTTTAATTATACAAACACATTTTTAGGGCCAGGGTCTGGAACTTTATAGAGGGGTAGACCTCTGGACCTGACCTCAAATAACTGCTTAAACCTTTCCTATGTCCCAAAAAATGATCAAATAAGCCTAATTCATTCCACATTTTTGATAGGAGAGTGGAGACAGAAATTAGTAATATTCACAGCAGTATTTCACAAGTATCACAGTTAAGTAGACTGAGGTTCAAGCAAACACAGTAGCCATCAACTGGAAATAAACAGGGCATTGAATTTCTGACACAAGCTACCTTTCTTGGGAGAGGAGAGGAGAGGAGAGGGGCGGAGCNTATCTTTCACCTTAAATCTTTGATAAGAGCATTTTAAAAATGAAATTGCTACCTGGCACCATTACACACTCCTGGCTGCCTGCCAGCGGAGACGGAGCTGTGGGAGGGGAGAGGAGAGGAGAGGAGAGGAGAGAAGAGGAGAGGGCCTGAGCACAGGGAGATATCTTTCTCCAACCATTAATATTATTCATTTACTGTGGTTGCCTAAAAAATTAATTAACACATAAAATACTATTTTAAGTTACATTTGGTTTCTAACAAGCAAATCAGTTCTTTCACAGAAAAATTAAAGCTAGGACAGTCTTCTTCATCTTATATTTCTTCACCTGATTTTTTTGTATCAATGTGTAAAACCTTTCATACTTCATTATATAATTCAATCATAACTGTTTCAGTCTGACTGACTCCTGTCAGTCAATATCACTTTGAGCCATCCTTAGTGCTTATAGTCATATTTCTATTGCTAGCAAATGTGGAAAACACCCTCTCTGTCCTTGAGACAAGGCATTAGGAGTGGCACTAAGTAGTGTCCAGCCTCAGATGTGCTTTTGTGCAACCCTTCTTGATCCATCCCTGCAGTTTGTCAGTAAGCCATTGAAACCATTCTCCTATGTTTTATTTTTGGACCTAGCTGTGCAGCCTTACACTGGGATCATTTTGATCCTTAGCTCCTGCATGAAACTGTCATGTGAAATGGTGCCTGAAGCCCTTCAATGGTCAAAACAAATCGTATCTGTTCCTTCTTTATCCATCAGCCCATTACATTGTCAAAAAGACAAATAATGTGATTTGACATGATCGGTAATGGACAAATTGATGAGGGCTCTTACTTTACATCTTGCTTTCAGTAAGCTTATTTGTTATGGTGTTGTTACAGGAATTTAAGGTGTTTAATTGTATATAGTGTCCCGGGTTAGTTTCTTCCCCCTAGTTTTCAAGGATTAGTGCTATTTTTGCCCTCTTACAGGCTTTTGGAACTTCATCCATTCTGCATGAGTTCTCAGATATAAATGCTAACGGCTTTGAGATGGTCTCATTCAGTTTGCTGAATCTCCTGCTGGGAATTGTACTTGGCTGAACAGATTTGAAAATGACTCATGAGTCTCTTTCCTCTTTTTTTAACTTATAGGACAGTTGTTCTTACCACAATTTCCATATGTCTTAATTGTGTTAACCAATTAGGCAGTTTACTGAAGAAAGTTGTTTCCTTTAGAACATCACTCATGGGCAATGAAAATGAAGTCCCCCTGCCTACAAGTAGGCACTGTTATGTTTTTATTCATTTTATCTATACCTATCTGGACTGTTATCAATAGCTATGGGCACTGAAGGGAACTCCAGCTGCACTCTCAGTTTTGCTCCAAGAGCTAGGTAGCCACTTACCTGCTTAAAATCACTTCTGGCAGCATCCTTACAGCCTATGACTTGGGCTTGTAAGACTATCAATATCAGGACTTTGGGTAAAAGAATTCATCTGCCTTCCCACCACTATTATTCTGTGGTTCCTGCACATTGTCTCCCTTCACCCTTGAAAAAGCACTATTTCCTACTTAATTCAAAAAATGTTACCCACCTAACTGCTCCATCCCACACGTAATCATATTTATTCTCTTCATTTTATCTGATGCACATAAATGTACTCCACATCCCAAGTGGGATCTCATTTTCCTGTTCTGTTATGATTGCAACTACTCTTAGTACATGACTTATTCAAGAACATTTACCTCAAGACTATATGTCTTTTCCCCAGCTGATCAAAGATATTGCTTGATTGTTTTATAACTATTTCCTCAGAATTACCAGAGCAACATATACTCATTCAGATTTTTAGCTTTCATTCATTAGTCTGATTTCTTTAAATGCTCTATTTTTTGTTACTATCATTAGTGAACCCCCAAGAGCTCTCAGGATGACCACATAAATACTTGGTGCAAAGACTTTCATTGTCAGACTTCTGCATTATATATGTCCATGGCATTTTCCTTTCCAAATGCATTTTTGCCAGAGTGATTCCACTTACATTATGCTAATAAGAAAAGAATGAAAAAGCCCCCACAATTATACAAAATATCATGTCATGATTATAAGACTGGAAACATGCTTTTACAGAGTCTAATTGGCCAAATCCTGTCATGAGCTTACTCTGTTAGCAATTCAAACTCAGATAATGCATTTTTCCCTACTGTACTTTTTGAATAGATCACTTCTCTTATTGGCACAATCATCTATGATTTCACAAATTCAAGTGACTATCAGAAATTATTTTACACTATTTCACAATTATTTTACTTGGATTTACCAGCTTTTACTATGACATCCAGATACATGTTCCCAAAGTTGTTGAGGTCAAGATAGGTATCAGTCTTAAATAGCAGGTCAGCAGCCTTATTACAGCATTTTCCTTGTCTCTCTACTGTCATTTGCAAACAGCAATAGTTCTAGGGAAAGCACAAGAAAACTAGATAGAAAATTAAGAATGAATGTGTGACAAATGAAAATATTCAAGAGACAGATTTCTTTTCCCACATGCCTCATCTCATAGTGACTATATCCACAATAAGACACCTACACAGCCTCTAAACTGTACACAGATGAAAAATATTGACACAAAAAAGCAGTCAGGTACTTCTTGATTGCTTATTAAGAAATGTTAAGAAAGAAAAATTAGGAAAAAAATAGGAAGGGATAGAAATAAAGGAAATGAATAATTTCAAAGCTAGTAACTTCTATATATTCATCTTTTATATAGTTCCCTGGGAAATGACAGTAAACTGCACCCTGCCTAATCCCTTTTTCAAAGATCATGCAAACTCAAAACTTGCCTACATAATTTTTTTGTCTTAAGGAAAAAGCCCACTAAGTGGTAATTAATTGAGCACATCTTCATTTGCAAGCATTATTAAGGAAAACAGTTGAAGCTGAAGAGTAGCAATCACAGTGAATATCAGGAAAAACTCCTTGGTAGCAAATACATCTTGTCCTACTAATTTCATTGTTATTATATGTATAAATAAAATGAGCACTTCTATATGTAAATAAAATGAAGGCAAATGAAATCTTTTAGGCTTCAAAATATACTCCCAAGGGAACCAACTATAAACTCCTTCTCTTAACACACTAAATGCTGCAACATAACAAATTTTAAAATGTTCTTATGGAGAGCAAACTATATTAGATATTTCACCATGAAAGGACTTTTCCATATCTGATTTCTATTTCTATATATTATATTTCTATTTCTATTTCATATCTATAAAACCAATCAATTTTCAGAGGCTGTCACCCCCATTTCATTACAAGTAACTTCTGCAAAAACAAAGTGACCAATAAATATTCCAGTTTTGCTAGTTATCTGCATTTAAAATGCAGCTCTTTTATTCTAATACTGCTATGACATATAACATTTCCAAAAAAAACCCCACTGGTTTGCACACAATTTTATCTAAGTAAAAATATCTTGAAATCAATTTCCATATTTGTTCATAGAAATAAAAATAGAATTGAAAGTTAATACACTTTTATTCATTTATGTTCTCGTCCTAATCTAGTACAAGAGTACAGACCTGATGTAATTCTATCATATAATTATATGATGCAAGATCAAATGTCTTCTGTTACATTGCTAAAAAAATTGAGACTAGGTTAACTATCAGTAGTTCAATATGTACTTTTCCTGTGAATGGGCTTCTTAGCTGCACATATGGTAAATGAGAATTAGAAAGTTTAAAAAAAAAGGGGGAAATAAGTAAAAAATTGAAAACAATGAATGTAAGCATTTTTCAGGCACTTGGGTTGCTCATAATTTTATCTAGTCTACCATATTTATCTAATTTATGGGGTTTGAGTTCTTCTTATGCTGTGCACGCCAACATTATTTTTCTATTATCCATGAAAATAACAAAAGTATAGAAATGTGTTGACTTCCCACAATTCATGAGGAAGCAAAAGTATTAGTTTAAAAATAAATTTTAAACATTTGAAATTGTAGAACACAGATACCTGAGTCTTCGTTTTGAAAACACTGTGAACTACTTCCACTCAGAACATGAGTAAATAAGTGCAAATATATATGTCTATCATGTTCCAGTATGTGTTAACTCCTATTTATAAATACATGCACAAGACTTCTTGAGGCTTACCTATAATGTGAGAAAGTATGAAGAATAAGATGAGACTAATGAAAATAGTGGCAATAGAAATGAAAAACTAATTTCCACATTAAAGATTTTAAAAAAGGCTAATAATAACATGTCCATTTCAGGTGGTATTCCAATCAGAACTAACATCTTGTAGAACACCAGTTATCAGAAACATGCAATTAAAAACCTAAGTACTAAAGAAGGGAAAATTTTGGTTTGTACCTAACATTAAAGTTATGTAAGGTTTCTCATCATTCTCACACATACAAAGTCCTTCAAACTGGTCAAAATTTTGCCTAGCTTGACAAGCTTCCAAATTAATTTCATAGCTCTGAAATACATAAAATATTCAAGTCTCTAAGTGTCTCTTTAGGAATCTGTGCTGGTTTTGTCTGGGGTAGAGTTAACTTTCTCCACAGTGGCTGTCATGGGGCTGTGTTTTGGATTTGTGCTGAACACAGGGTTGATAATACCGAGATGTTTATGTTATTGCTGAGCAGGACTGACACAGAGCCAAGGCCTTTTCTGCTTTCCGTACTGCCATGCTGGTGAGGAAGTTGGGCTTGCATGGGAGGCTGGGAGGAGACACAGACAGGACAGGCAACCCAAACTGACCAAAGGGATATTCCAGACCATATGGCATCACGCTCAACATATAAAGTGGGGGGAAGAAGTAGGAAGGGGGGAACATTTAGAGTGATGGTGTTTGCCTGCCCAAGTCACCGTTAGGTGTCCTGGGGCCCTGCTCTCCTGGAGATGGCTGAACACCTTCCTGCCAACAGGAAGCAGTGAATTAATTCCTTGTTTTCTTTGCTGTTTGCACAGCTTTTGCTTTCCCTATTGAACAGTCTTTACTCCATCCCATGAGTTTTCTCACTTTTGCCCTTCTGATTTTCTCCCCAATCCTGCTGGGGGAGTGAGTGAGTGGCCATGTGGAGCTTGGCTGCTGGCTTGGGTTAAGCCACGACAGAATAATAAAAACATATCAAAATAATTTAAAGAGTGACACACAATATTTAATTCCTTTATTGAAATCACTGTTGTCTAGTTCTCATAGCTACACTAATTTTCCTTGTTGTACTAAATATAATTTTTTAGTATATCCTTCTACTGACTTATAGAATGAGAAATGTGTATTTCACCCTCTGTTTTATTATGAGCTTGTGCTTTTTTTTCTCCCACTTTTCCCTACCAGGGACCACACTCATTCATTGCTATTCTCAGAGAGAAGTTTTATTCTGTACTTTCCCAGTGTCCTACCTTGTCTACAGTATTGTTTATATCTTTAATTTTAGGACCTGATTTTGCACATATCATGGTCATTGGAAGTTTGGAACTGAACAGAGTAACAACGAAGTCAGGATTCTACATGGAAAACTGGGTAACAGTCAGGCATTAAAAAATTATAAATAACACTAAAATGTACTCTCAAAAACTCATTTGGAGTTGAGGGGTTGCCAGGAAGACATACATAGTCAAAATTAGATTCTGAATGGGAAAATGAGACAAGTCAGAAACAGTGATGGAGAGAAAAAAATTCAGAAAGCAAGGAAGGAAAGGAAAGAGAAAAAGTAAATAGAACTGCAGAAAGGAGAAGAAGGAATATAACCCATTCTACTAAATGAGTTGACACAAAAATTAGCAAGCTGTTTTATTTATAATCAATGTATTTTTAATTTTTATATAATTTGGTTACATGAAAATGTAAGAATCCTAAGTCAGCAGCCTTAATCAATTCTGAATGGTGAATGAATTTTGAGAAAGAATTTTTTGTTTATTGTTGTTTTTTATAAAATCTAAAATACAGATGTTGTTTGTACAAAATGTTGTGATTTGATCATGTTCAGAACCCAAAATTTAGTATCACTGAACTTATACTAACCTTTAAACATATTTCATAAGGAAGTTGAAGTTTCTTATCACATGGAGCTACAATTTCATGTATTTTCTTTTGTTTTGTAAATGCATATTATTTATCTTTCTGTCACCTATGAAGAACTCACACAGAACTTGTTAATAATTTTATTTAGGAAAGTATATTGATCTTAGTGTTGCCAAGGCAGCCAAGCCAGCTGTAACGAATGTATTGCTCACACTGAGTGAAAACTGAAGAAATATTTTTCCCAATAAAAAGACTTAATGTGTCCAATACATGAGCTATAGAGCAAAAGAAAAATATCATTTTCCAACATCTGGATTAGAAGAGATGTTTGAATAAGTCTTTGTTAGTGCTCTTTGGTATTAATCAATCGCTATGAATACTTGTTTGATAACAATGCAATAAAAGCTTGCTGACTGTCATATCTGACATGTCATATCATGACTGACAATCCCACAGAAAAAAAATCCGATGGTTTAAGAAGATACCACCTTCAGCTGTTAAAGGTTATATGCAAACACATTTGAATTATAATTTACTTGAGCTAGCCTGCTTTAGTTCACTTTAAGAGCTGCTAATAGAGCTCAGTATTAACTTTCCAAACTGCTCTAATTCAATTCACAGTAGGTTGTCTCTCCATACCTCCATCTTCAGTCTGAAAAAGAGAATGAAATAATGCTTTCTCTTTAAGCAGCACCATCTCCCAGCTCAGAAAACTATGATGGAAAACTATGGTACATAGACACCAAGAACTGGCCCATACCTACAGAGCACCCATAAGCAATTCAGTACCTGGAACACCAGTCACTGCCTTTCAAGGCCCTAATCAGTTTACTAAGTTCAAAATCACTCTTTTATTTATTTCCCAGCAGCATAATAAATATTGAATTATTTTCTCCCCAGTAAACAGTGCAGCTTTGAAAGAAACATTTTTTGCCACCATCCTCCTCACATCCCAACAGTGAGGTCACTTCTCAGAAATAGGAGCCCTTGGTTTGAATCAGTGAGTCAGTGAACACGAAATTTGAGACAGCAGTAGCAGCTAAGATAGTGAAATCTGATAATGATCCTTTAAGACATACATGCCTAAAACTTTTGCTCAGAAGTGATAATACTAGCATCTAAATGACTCACCTTCCTTTCTGGTGGCAGATATTTATGTGCATATATATAATTATATTAACATGTATTTGCAACATGGTATCTTTATTCATATCTTGGGGAAGAGATTTATTCTCTAAGTAGAAAACCGAAGAAATAAAAATGCAATGTACCATGAAGAAATAAAATGTTTTTCTCTTTATTACAGTACATTATATGTATTATAAGACTTTTGCAGTAAGATTCAACCCCATTTCAAATCTCATCTTTCTTTAATAAAGTTAAATAAGTTGCCCATTCTCCATCAAAAATTCATTTTTGCTTTCGTATCTCAACTTGCTTGTTTTTAGCATGTAACATGGATTTTTTTCGACCGATTCTTTAGCAGTTCACTTCTGTATGACTCGAAAAAAGCTTTGTTTTGCTGTAAGGTCAGTTCTTGTTATCACTTCCAGATAAACTACGAGGTCATTTGTGATGGCTGCAGCCATTCCTAGTACACAGCACCTTCTATTTCAAAACAAGTTACTAATAAACAACCCTTTGACATCACTATTTGTGTCCCTAAATGTTATACTTGACAACGTTCTTTTGCAGCTTCACTGACAACAGGAGGATTATCCCACCTCTTCCTTTCAACACTTTATGTGTTATATTTTCAAGTAATTAATTTACCTTTCAGTTTCTCAACAGATATTTTAATCTTTTTCAGGTTCTGACAGCATCCCAAACTGGAATATGACTGCAGATCCAGATAGCTCCCAGAAAAGCCTGTCAGGAATCTGAATTAACACTTGGACCATCAGAAGTTGTATAAACTGTCTTCTGCACTCATCTTTCTTTGATTAGCTTCTTAGATATGACACATATGCTCAAAACTATGATAAAACAGGATCATAAAATGCAACAACCTCCAAAAAACCCCAACAACAACAACAACAAAAACAAAATAACAAAAACAACAAAATAAACCAAACAGTCAAACAAAAAAAAACCCAAAACATAAAAAAGCCCCACAAGAATGCTCTCAGCATCTTGCAAGCATGAACATGAATGGCTGTGCACAGGTTGCATGGGTTGTAGAAACTGTGCAAATGTGACAACAAAGCTGGTAATGTGGCATTTGGTTTTCATTTTGGTGGCCATTTCAAAACCAATATATATTTTACTATCTATAAAAAGACACTAATTAAGCTATGAAGATGTTTCAGCTGGCTTTGGATATAATCCCATATCATGGGTTAAAAGATGACAGAGTAAAATAATTCAGCCTACACCTCTTTTTAAATAGAACTGACTTACTTGATTATTAGAAAAAAAAATAGCTGTCATAGAATTTCCTGGCTTGGAAGTATACCCAAGGATTATTGAGTCCAACTCCTAGCCCCGCACAGGACACCATGACATATACACAGTCTTTTACATGGAATTCAAGCCTGTGCACTTGTAGCATAAGGAGACATTTCTTTGCAGCCTGTGCAAGGCACCAGAGCTTCAGAGAAGGGTAGAATTCAGTTACATTTCTGAACTGTAATTTCTAAAAGCCTTTTGGTCTGTAGCAGCATGCTCCATGAAGTCAGATACACTGGTTCCTATTCTGAAGCTCCAAATTCTTTCCTTTCAGAGCACATGATGCTCAGGTCAGTAGCCCAACTTTCTTGTACACTGCTCATAGGCACAGATGCCTAAAAGCATCTGAGACTTCTAACTCTCAACAGATGTTTATTGCCTACAGCCTTTGCCTATAAGAGCATTTGCCTTCAAACCCTAGAGTCTTAACACTGTAAGCTATTTTGTGAACTTCTCCTATTACAGTAATTCTGGTTTTTTTCCATTTTCTCCTTTGGGAACAGTGCCAAAATTTTTGCTTTTCTGGAAAACCACTTGTCTAAGGAAATGCATGTTTTGATTTATATCTTTAGTTTTATCTTTTGTGCTCTAGAATTATCCTGTTTGAGCAGGGAGGTTAGACCGGATGACCCATTATGGTCCCTTCCAACCTGACCCATTCTGTGATTCTGTGATTTTTAATTTACATCTTATGTGTTAATGCTGATAATTAATAGGCTAATGCTGGTCTTTTCACACTCTTAGGGATTATAGAAAGTACATTAAATCTTGCAAGCCTGCAGAAGGTAGCAGCTCTGTCTCCTGTCAGATCTGTTCATCCCAGAAATCAATGAAGGTTTGAAGAATTTATTTACCCCAAACACACACACACACGTGAAAGTTTATGAATGAGAAGCAGCTGTAATTTAAAACTGTGCCTGCCGACAGATGTCATGAATTATTTTTAGTAGTTACAATAACATCTTGGGGAGAGGCCTAAAAAGTCCTTGCATATATACTTGTACATATAAATCCAAATCTGATATTCTCATAATATTCCCTCAGTTTCTGCATAACTGTTTAAACTCGGCATGTGCAACACATGTTCTGAATTAAAATGCATACCTAAAAGAATAACAGTCTTAAAAAGCCAAGTGATTTGGCCCAAGCCTGATTGTGACTAGCAATTCAGCTGTCCTCTGCCTTTGTCCATGATAGGCTCTCCAAGGGAGTGAAAGCTAGGTGCAGGCACAAAATGCAGGTGTGGCAATTCCTGTCTTTTTAAATAGGTCAGTAGAAATGTCAAGCTATCAAATGTTAAATCAGGGAATAGCTAATTGATAAAAATACCTGCCCAGTGAAAAATTATGGGATCGGGTTCCTCACAAAATGGAATGACATTTCCTGTAAGACAACCTAATGGTTATATGGTTTGCCCAGGAAGAAACTCAATTACCTTTCATGGTGCAATAAACTTTGAAGTTCTTGCTGCAATAGCTGGCACCTCTTTGGGAAATGAGATGGAAAGCATCTGCTCTCAAAACAGACCATCCGCTGTTTGGGCTGACTCTCTAGAGATATAGATTTGAATCCCTCGGGGAAATTATGGTATTCAAGCCAACCAGCTGCTTCTTCCCAAATGCTGTAAAATCTACTCTAGTGCATGGAAGGGTAACATCACATGGCACCCCCTTGCAAAACAGTAAGGAGAGGCATCAGTAACAACTCTGTCTCATTAAGGTCCTTCTATTACATTTTGAGAAGGGATTAATTCTTCTCACGTGTGTTAGGCTTGCTCAGTTCAATTGTAACTGATTAGGCCAATGGGGACATTTAACATAGACTTGCCTGATAGACACAGATGGTATTCAACCTGCTCAAGTCTGTTTCCATAATGTAGATATTTCGCACTTAAGAGAAGTTTGAGGGTTTCTATTAATTTAACAGAGAGATAATTGGTCCAGTCACTGAACTCTAGAAACCTTTTGATCTCACCATGGACTGGACACCCACACTTCATCATCTGACTAAATCTCCAGCTCTGGATAGCTATCCATCATATCTAGTTCTAGATACAATATAATGAGGTCTAAGACACCTAGTTCACACAGAGACAACAGTCCTAAAATTAAGATAGGTTGTATCCAACCTTAGCTGCATAAAAAATCTAGGATGAAAAAGAGACAGGAGTCTCTTATGCAACTGGGCTTGCATGGGAATAGGTTCTACATTACCATCTGAAAAACATCCCCAAGGATAGAAGCCAGAGAGACAAACGTACCTACTGAGCAGACTCACTAGGTATAGATCCTGGGAAAGAGAATATTTAATTTAATAGAATTGTATGAGTTATGAGTCTGACCCCATTACTTTTGTTTAAAGATTACCTACATGGCTTGGAGAATGGTCCCAAATTGAAGGTCAGCCTCTGATTCACGTAACACTGAATTTACTCTGACTGGAGTAAGATAAACCTGTTCATTGGCTTTACATCAATGCTTTCCAGCTCTCCCTTTCTGTCTGCGAGGAAAAGGTTTTCAAGCTTTCCAGAAGATTGCTGACAACCCTTTAAAGACTTGAAAAACTGGTCAGTGAGTCATGTTTGGTGTGATGCTAATTAGTACTGATAATTAGTGCTTTATATTGCCTTTTATCTTCAAAGCACTTAAGAAATGCTGACTTGGCATTAATTCTCACAACATCTTGTCTTGCCTTGCAGAGTACACTAACAAGTGAGCAGCTGACTCAAAAAAAGAAAAAGACTGAGAGAGAACACCTCAGTGTCTAGTTTCTATCTGTGCTCTGTAATATTTGCATAGGCACACAACTCTGCAATAGGTTCCTACTGTGGGCAGAAACTGACCATATGACAAGTTCAGACAAAGCTGAATAAGTTTCTTAGACTTTAAAACTGATATATGTTATGTATACATTTATGTTTGTTTGCTTTTCATTACATGCACATCCACACAGATTTTTGTGATTCTAGTTCTTAGGTGCCTGAATACTCCACAGCTCCAGACAAAGCCTTATTCCTTATTCGCAGGCATAAATTTCAATATTTATCAAATAACCCAACGTGTAGCAGCTGCAAAACACAATTTATTTTTTGTAGGGCTAGTCTTAAAAATTCATAGAAGTGAAGTTCTGGAAAGAACCTCAAAGATCTCTCTTGCTCCTAGGGAAGATCAGATTTTATTTTTTTAACCAGAAACATATTGACCAATATGTCTTCCCAGAAGTGTTAACAGCAGAGAGAATGTCGATGTTATATTGGGTCGTTCAGGGAAACTTCCAAGGATGGAAATTTCATTACATGTCTTGGCAATCTATTCAAGTGCCTAAAAATTTTCACCCTGAAATTTTGTTCCTTCTATTCAGTTACAGTTTTCCTTATTGTAACCTGTGAGAAATAAATACCTCTTGTCTTTTGGTGTTCACCTCCTACGAGAGTCTGGCTTTACAAGGCCCTTTTCAGTCACTAGAACAGAAATTTAGCCCTCTTTTACCTTTCTCTTCTCCAGATCAAGCAAATCCTGTTTACTCAGTCTCATACAATATATGCTCCAGTCACTCAGTCCTCTTAATGACACTTTGCTGGACTAACTTTAGTACTGGGGCATGCAAAGCTAGACAAAATATATCAGATGTGGCCTTCACAATGCCAGGTAAAGAGGTATGAATACTTTATTTGACAGCTTTGACCTGCTACCTACACTCTAATCTGATGATTGACATTCAGTTTGTTGCCCACCAACAAGGACCCCCAAGGTCCTTTTAGGCAGTGCTGCTATCTCAGCAGCCTGTATTGCTGCATGCATTTGTTTTGTCTTGGGTACAGGACTTTGCATTTGTCTTTGCTAAATTCCATGAGGTTTCCTCTCATGAAACTATTAGATAGATTCAAACCCAGTATTGGCCCCTGACCGTGCTGGTTTCGGCTGAGGTAATTTTCTTCATTGTAGCTGGTAAGAGTTATGTTTTGGATTTCTGATGGAAACAGTGTTGATAACACAGGATGTTTCAGTTATTGCTGAGCAGGGCTTACATGGCATCAAGGTTTTTTCTGCTCCTCACCCCACACCACCAGCAGGAGGCTGGGGGTGCACAAGAAATTGGGAGGGGACACAGCTGGGACAGCTGACCAAAGGGATATCCCACACCATATGGTGTCATGCTCAGCATATAAAACTGGGGGAAGGACAAGGAAGGGGGGGATATTTGGAGCAATTTTGTTTGTCTTCCCAAATCACCATAATGCATGATGGGCCCCTGCTTTCCTGGGAATGGCTGAACACCTGCCTGCCCATGAGAGGTGGTGACTGAATTTTTTGTTTTGTTTGCTTGCATGTGCAGTTTTTTGCTTTGCCTATATGACTGTCTTTATCTCAATCCAGGAGTTTTCTCACTTTTAGCCTTCCAATTCTCTCTAGCATCCCAACACAGGAGGAGTGAGCAAGAAGCTGCGTGGGGCTGAATTGTGGGGTGGAGTTAAATCACAATACTGAGGAACATCACTGCCAGTTAGACTTCAATTTGCTGACCTCTACCACAAAACCTGGAGTTTCACACAGTTTTTGCATCCAGTTTGTATTCTATCCAGTCTGCATCTCCTCCTACATGTTTGTTGTGGGAGACTGTTGTCAGCTTGTTCCAAGTCAAATGACGTACACCACTCCCTCCAGCTCATACAAAGAGTCAGTAGCATCAAAGAAGGCAATCAGTCAAACATACTTTGGCCTTGGTAAATCCATGCTATCTGTTCCCAAATATATTCTTGTCCTTCACATGCTTGAAAACAATTTTTATGAGGTCTTTCCCTATAATCCTCTGAGAGACTGAGGAGAGACTTGTGACCTGTTGTTCGCTGTATCCTTCTTCCTGCCCTTTTTGAAAAGCATGTAACATCTGCTTTTTCCCAGTCATCAGGGACCTGCTTCAATCACTATGAACACTGAAAGATAACTAAGAGTGATCTCACAGTAATATCAGTAAGCCCTTCAACCTTTCCTCATAGTTAAGCTTTTCAAACGCTCTTATCGTTCTTTTGATTTGCTCTGAACACTTTCCAGTTCATCTAAATTTTAGAAGAACACAGTGACCAACACAGGACATGGTGTTCCTGTTATTACCTACCACTACACTCTAAAATGAAAAGTATCACTGCATGGTTGACAAATGCTCCATTTTTGATTCATGATAGATTCCACACTGGCTAAGAGGAAAACACTGAAGTCCAGTAAGGCAAAACAAGGATATTTCTGATTCATAATAAAGAGCTCGCATTACCAGGCAATGCCTTTCTCTCAGGAGAGATTCAGGTTCCTAATATATTGAGTTCAGTAAGATTTAATGATTTATAGCATCCATCATGATCAGAATGATAAGATTCAGTGTCCTCAACCAAGGATTTTGTGACACAGAATTACTACTGATGAGCACTTGTTATATTAGACTCATTATATATCTCCCCTAACATAAAATGTGAAAATATTCTATTTCTTCCCCAAACTAGGTCACAAAGGTATTTTAGCAACTGTTTCAGTTAGTTCTCCATCTAATGTTAAACAGTTATTCTGAACTCCAGAGTTGGTCCACTTACTGAATATAAATTTTAAATGTTCAACACAAAACAAAACAAAGGAAGGAAGGAACATATAATCCTCACTCTGCAGGTGACTACTTCAGAGGTTTTTAGACCAGCTAATTAAAGTGGCATTTCAATTTTGTCATGGAAACACACTATCCTTTACAATATATCTGGAAATAATTTGACATGATGCTTATATGAGACAACTAAATAAGTAGGCTGTCAAATCTTCAAGAAGGGAACATGAAATATCCCCATGATCCAGCCTTTCAAGGGAAAGGAAACCTAGATGAGATTGTCTAGAATCCTGTTCCATTGCATCTTGAAAAAATCTCCTATGATAAGGGCTCTACTGCATCCCTGTGGAGATTGTCCCTGTGACAGACTGGTCTCCTTGTAAACATTTCATCCTTATGTCAAGATGAAACCTCTTCTGGTGCAACTTGTACCCACTACGCCTTGTCTTCTCCATGTGGCTCCTAGTGAAAAGAGAGACACTGTTGTTGCCCTGATTTTTGCAGTCCTGGATGTTCTCATTTTTGTGTAGCTAGTTTCTCACAGTTTTCTCTGTAAACATGGCTATGTTATTGTAACTGTATCTTATCATTCACATTCCTTTCTCATGGACACAGAACTTTGATGGACATTTCCTTTGACCACTGTAATTGAAGGAGGAAGAACTGATTTCCTCCAATGAACAGTGATTTCTAAATGGATATAAAAAATAAAGAAGGCAGATCTTGCCCCCTTTTCTTCCTTCTCTCTGATCCTGGTAACAGGTGTCTCTGGCTCGTCCTTTCGTGTCGTTACTGCGACACACTGTCCTCTTTGTAGCCACTCTTTAGGTACTGGAATACTATGATGGTGTCCCTCCTATGCTTTCTTTTCTCCAGGGTGAAAAGACATAACTTCTTCAGGCTTTCCTAAGAGGACAGGTCCTCCAGCCCTTTAATCATCTTCATGGCCCTTCTTTGGACCCTCTCCAGTCTGTTCACATCTTTCTTGAATGGTGGCAACCAGATATGGACACAGTACTCCTGGCATGGCCTAATACATGCTGAATACAGCGGATCACCACATCTTTATCTCTGCTAGTAAAGCTCTCATGGATGCAGCCCAGGACCTGATTTGCCTTTGTTGCTGCAACTGGACTCATGGTCACATTATTGTCCACCAGGAGTCCTAGGTCTTGCACAGAAAGGTTGCTCCCAGCCAGCCAGACCTGAACCTGTACTGTGCTTATTTTTGTTATGTCATCCCAGTGCAGGACCTTGCACTTGCCTTTGTTAGACTTCTTATACGTCTTGCTGGCCCACTCCTCCTGCTTGTCTGTGTCTCTCCCTTCTGGCTCTCCCTTCTGACAAGCCCACCTCCCCATTCAGTTTGCTGTCATCAGCAAACTCGGTGAGGGTGCTTTCAGTCCCAGTGTTCAGATCATTTATGAAGATGTTTAACAGCCTGGAGCCAGTATCAGTCCCTCAGGGACCCTGCTGGTAACAGACCGTGAGCCTGGGTAAAAGGCACAGATCACCACCCTCTGAGTGGAGCCAGTCAGACACTTCCCTACATATCTCACAGACCACACATCCAATCTGTATCTTGCCAGTTTGTCTAGGAGAAAGCTGTGTGAAAGTGTCAAATGCTTTGCTGAAGTCCAGGTAAACAACATCCACTGCTCTCCCCACATAGACAAAAGATGTTATATTGTTGTAGCAGGTGTTCGGGTCAATCTGACATGATTCACCTCTGGTAAATCTATGCTGATTTTTCCCAATCACCTGCTTCATTTAGAGAGTAGTAGTTTCTAGGAGGACTAATTTCATTTTCCCACTGATTAAAGTAATACTAACGGGCTTGTAGTATCCTAGGTCTTCTCTTGGGCCCTTCCTACATATGGGTTTGACAATGCATTTTAAAATGCTTATGCTAAAAACTTACACTGATAAATAAAAAATGGTTGATTTCTCTTACACTTTCTAATGTTATTGATTCTTCCTCGATTATGACTACTGCTAAGTACTTTTTAGTTGAATTCTTCTCTGCTTCAAATGTTAAATTTGGGAAATAAATTTTGAGTGTTTAGAAATTGTTTCATGAGTATTTATGAAGAAATTTCAGTGCTTTTAAAGTTCCTTGAAAGTATGATATACATTATATTGTAATGAGTTCATGTTAATTTCAGATATTAATACTTACATTTTTATTTTTAAATAATTATTTTCTAAATGTACTATTAATTGAAAAAAATGAAATTCAAACAGATCTTCATTTTCAATAAAATTACCCTTAGAATTTTTTTTATTTAAGATGTAGAAGCAAACTCCACTCTTCCTGCAACCTTCTACAGTTTCTAAGGAAATCATATAAGAAATATTCTGAATCATATTTTGTATTATAGTGACATGGACTGATATGAGATCACCACTCTTTATCTATTCTCCCATTTGCAGCTGAGATAAACTTGATAAAGAGCTGCCATCTGAAGGATTTTCTGCATATTTGGAATATCGTGGGTCCATATCCTCCATAATAATATAAAAGCCCATCTAGAATTTTCAAAATGGTCTAAAGAGTTAAAATGCTCTGAAAAATGTCAAACACTTGTTCTAAACTGTCTTTCCAATATATACTATTGTATTTTATCTGTCTTTGATAGCATTGAAAAGACCGCTAGTATCATTTTACCAGAAATAAGCAGGAACAGGGAACACTTCTGTCCTCTCACTATTCAACAGCAGATTGGCAAATCCTTTCACATAAGATTGGAATGTCTAAGCTACAGGTAGATCAGTTTCTGAGGCAATTTTAAAAGATTAAAATAGTTAAACTATCAAATTGTTTGCCTTTTTTTTTCTTTCCATTTTGCTTTTTTTTGGGGGGGGGCATGATTTTCTTCATTTATAGTAAGCAATTTTTCAGCCACAGGTTTACAGTGGGAAGATTCAGGAGCAGAAACACCAATCTTTATGGCCACTGAGTTGACAATTGCACATCCTCTCTCCTGTACAGAACAAAAATGTCTCTCTGGCTTTGGCAAAGCTGAGAAATAATGAAAAAGCCCACAGACTTGCTACACAGCTGCCAAGAACATGTTTGTGGTGAACACACATACCCTAGGCCTCTCTGTGTCATAGTGGTTTTTCATTACTTTGACATGAGAAACATGCCTGATGAGGAAAGTGGAGAGCAGCTGAGTTCCCATTTACACGATGGATGCCTCTGCCCCACTACACTTGTTGTTTTTAAAGTCATTTTCTCCTGAGATCAAAATGAGCTATCTTTATCATAAACTGATTCATTCTTTTGTTTGTTTGTTTGTTTGGGGTTTTTTTTGGGGTGTTTTTTTGGTTTTTTTGGGGTTTTTTGGTTGTTTCATTTGTTTGTTTTGGTTTGGTTTGTTTTGTTTGTTTTGGTTTTTTTGTTTCTGAACAATGACTCACAGGAACCTGAAAAAAATAAGTGATATTTTCTACTGCTTCATTATTCACAGCTATTCTTGGCCTTAATATTTAAAATTGTTAATAATACTGTTTTCTTTGCTTGTGATGTAACTTTTGTTGGATTGAAAACAAAAATATAACTATTACTGTTTGTGGAAACCTTTCCTGGCAGGGACTGAAGGCACCAGTCACAGGTAAGCAGTAAAAAAATGCATCTTTTTCAGACATAGGAGGGATTCCATTTCTTTGCTCTGTGAGAAAAAGTCAATACATTATCACCATAGCAATGCTCGCTCTGAGCTTAACAGTTTCTGTGAGGAAAGGAAATGCAGGCAGTGGTTTTTTGCAGAAAAAAATTATTCCTAATTGGTGCTCTAAAAAATATAGTACCCAGTGCTGTTTCTTTCCCTGTTCTTCATGATATTAACAAGAGAACAGCAGATTGTTGAAACTTTCCAAGACACTAAAATTCACTGAAATCTTGTGCATTATTGAAATATCTAAATATTATTGATGATACCCTTTTCTTTCTCCTTCATATGTTTTGTTTCTTCTTTAACACAGATGCAGGAAAAAATATCCCCCAGACAATTAATTCACTGAAGTACTTTTTAGGAATTTTTGTGTTCTTTTGTACTGAAAGGGAAAAACATAACAGTTATTTTAGCAAAGACAGCCATTTTCTTCATTCCACTACTATCCTCCAGTTCCAAAATGGCAAAGATCTGCCATTTTACCTACGAGCAAGTTTGCATTTTGTGCTCTTGAAATTATGGAAAGGAAAAAGCCTTCCCAAAAACAACATTCCTTCATGAAATTTTCTCAAAAACACTCACTGCCATCTTTAGATATTCTGTTTAATTAAAACTCACTAAAATCTAGGATATATTATGTATGTGAATAGAAGTGGACTGTAATTAAGTAAAGTTTGCAAAAAACACTCCAGTCTCATTGTTCATAATTACATGGATTATGAAAACACTCTGAAAACATATTCTTGCTAACTGTTAATATTGCAGCATCATCAGTGTTGTCTTTTCTAGTTACCAGAGCAGTAGATAGGATTGATATTACTCATCCAGTCTCTAATCTATTTTGGACCCAAGTTACTGAGTTCTAGACACAATATTCACTCTACAGCTTCAAAATTAAGACAAAGGTGGAAAAGGATGTGATATTCTGTGATATATGTAACTCTTCACTATAGTGAATTTTATGTACAGAAAGCCCAGAGCTTTTGGAACTCTGAGAATGTGGGTTGACTTCCCAAAGCGACTGAGAGCCACCCAAGATGAGACAAAGATCAAGAAACTATCACAAGGGAAATTATACATCATGGGATTCTGTGGCTTAAGCCATATGTCCATAACTCAAAGAATAAATTTTTAGTCAGCAAAATTGTTTCAGCAGGTTTAATATATTCTAGGAAGAGTTTGAAAATAAAAATCCACAAAATGGCATTTCTACTGTGAAACACACAGTTTCAGTGGAACACTCGTTAAAAAAAAAATACAGAAAGTATCCCATAACTTGATCTGTGGTATTCTGCCATACCAGAGGGTTCCTTACATCTTGCTTCAAAATTAAATACCCTCCTGCTATTTTTACGTGGCTTTTGAAAAAAAGGAAGCTGTTTCTCTGCAGTTTTGAAGACTATCCCAATATCCAGTCTTTTGATATATTCTCCCAGGAAGTTTAGGCTTACAGCTTTTTCAGCTAGAGGACGTAACAGGATATGGGTCTCGCATTTCCTTGGCAACTGTGCTAATCATTAGGTTATTCTAGGAAAGAAAAACATGAGCCCAGTGGAGTTCTCTAAGGAAGAGACTGCCAGTGCTTACTTTCAAGTAAAAGCTTTCTCAGGCACTCTCTGCTGCTCTGTAAGCTTTCAGTCTGCTAAATACATTTTACTGCAAGTGGATAAGATGATAAGGGAAACCATAAAAGAAGACACAAAATATATACGATGTATTTGGCTTGGTCACTAATAGAAGACCATTTAACACTGCTGTTAACAGCATTTAAATAAATATATTTAAACAATAACTTGGCCCATCCTGTTCACCTGCACAAAGGGATGGGAAGCCAAGGGCAAATGGCACTAATCACCTCAAATCTGCACAGCTTAGTGCTGGCCCCTTGATGAACAGATATGTCTGAGATGGGGGCAATACAACACAGAGACAATGACTAAGCCAACATTTAAGTACCATGCTGAAGATCACCCTGAGGCCTTATTTTATTTCTCCACAGATGTACAAGAACACAGATTAGTTACTGTTTATGTATTCTCGAAGTTTTCAAAGTCTTATAAAGGCTCCAAAAGTATGTGGTGAAGAGTTAATATTAGAAACTTCTTAGATTTTATTATAATCCTCACCTTTTTTATTTTTTTTAAATTCTATTTTAGAACCAGCAGTCCTACCTGGAACGAACTCAGAGCCTTCTGGTTCATAAAAGTGCTTCACAGACAAAGGATGACCTTGTAACTGAATACAGCTACTCCAAAGTTCAAATGGTCCCACAATGGTGAGCTACTGTACTAGAGATGTCATTTTCAACCTCTTCTACTTTTGGAAGCTTAGGCATTTTTCAGTAACATATAGAGCAATCTTAGATCACTGATAAATAATCATTCTGCATTTCTTAGTTACTTTGGAGTTTTTATTATTTAGAAGGATTTTACAGTCTGCAGAAGTCTGTGTGTCAAGGGTTAAAACCCATTATGCTAGACAAACATCTCCATCTCTCATTCTGAAGTCCTCTCTCATGCAAAACTTTCACTTACCTTTCTTTTTTGTTTAAGTGAGAGTTCTTGATGTGGTTTTTGGGATCGGTTGGTCTCCTGTTTCCTAATTTTTTTTTTTTTTTATGGAAAAGGTGCTTTCTCACAGGTTGTTTTGAAATGGTGGCTGAATTTGTCTCTTCTTTCAAAGACAAATACTTCCCTGAAGTCTGTAACAGGAAAGCCAACTGACAGATGTGTGTACAAACATAGCAAATTTAAATTATACTGGAACTTACATTCACCCGGACTCACTTCACCTTAAAAATATCCTGGTTTATGTTTGATTTATCCTCAAGATAACATAAAAATTTAGTTACATTTATTATGAAAAGCAATCGAATAATGAGTCAATGTGAGCTACATTGAACTACAACATGATGTTTATTCCATAATATTCATTAGTTTTAAATATAATGAAAATTTCAGAATAACAATCTCTTTCCAGTCATCTTTTAAGAGCAAAAGCTGAGATTTTTCTAAGGCTAAAAGATGTCACTTTCAGAAGAAAAAAAGTGTAGTACGCATAATACAACATGAAATCTACCTGACAGCTCTCTCAGGAAACAAAGCTGTAGCGAAATGCTAAAAATATGACCTGTTCTTCAAAAAAAAAGTGACAATGGTTGTTTATTTGTCTTTCTTGGAGGTACTACACAGGAATCCAGTCATGAGGAAGATACACTCAGCAGCAGTGAATTAATGAATCCCATAGGGAAATGGGAAGAGGACAAACTCCAAAGAACCTACCACCCAGAAAAGCTTGTTCTAAATACGTTTATCTCCCAATGAACAAGGGAAACTTTTTCTAAAGAATTCTTCTTAGCCTGTACATGTAGGACATTTTCAGTGTCCTTTTATTATACAACAGACTTTAAAAAAATTATTACAACCTACTAACTTATAAAATATCTTGATATTTTATTTGATTTCTGGTGTTTAGACCAAATCAGAAGTACAGAGTCAACATCTTACTCCTCACTACATAAAGAAAAGCTACCTACCAGGCTTCAACCCATAATGTACGCACACCCTCTAAATTAAATACCTAAGTTTAGGATCAGGTTCTGAACAGAGCTGAGGCTGAACTAAACCCCACCGACTGGTGTTACTTTCACAGACATTGACATCAGCCACCCTGTTGTTTCCCATTTACACTCTTATGAAGAAATAGCTATTTGCTCCCCACTGTTTTCTAGCTATCTGGCGTTAGTTCTGCCTTCCAAGTGGGGCACACAGAATAAGCACATTGCACAACAACAGTATTTTTAGTATTTTTGTATAGTCTCTTTGCTCTTAATGTTATATGTAAAGCCCAAAGCACTCCTTGTCCTCCTGCTTGAAATGTCCATATATTCTGACAGGTCTCTCTAACTGCACATGCAATTGTACATCCAATCCTTGGTGTGCTTCCAGGAGCATTCCTAATACTACCTATTAATCTGGTCATTAATGTCCTAATTGCTTTTGGTAACTTCAGGAAAGGGAGTGGTTATTTTGGACAAGAGTTTACATCTTCCGTAAAAATATTTTACTAATTTTGACTAAACACTCCTTCAGCAAACATTCTCCCATGGGAACAGCCTCTGACTCACAAACAGATCAGGTGCCCTTCTCCATTAACCTGCTGGGATAACGTGCTGGTCCCTATCTCTGAAGCGACTGCCTGTAAGAAAATCTCCTTTGGAAAGCTCTATATAGCTGTGGACAAAACAACATTTCTAAGGTTTTTAAAGCTCTTTTGCAGACTTCCTTCTGTATCATTTTCCTGAAACGATCAATGTCAGTCAAAGAAACAACAAGTATGTAAAGAATATAAATCCTTTTACTAAGAGGTTAGTTGTGTACTTTTCAAGTCTTTCAGCAGGATCTCCCTTAAGATACAGATAGATTTAAGAAGTCCAGAGGAATGGTTTGAACTTTATCCCTGAGCAGAGCTCCATGCATTTTGTCTGGGTTAAAGAGCAATGCAGATAATTGCCAACCCAGGAAGTGGTTGGCTTGCAGCAGTTGCAAGATGCATGGCTTGCACAGAGCTTCCTGACTCAGCAGGCAAAGCAGACATAGCACATGGATTCACATGACCAGATTCAACCTGGAGTTTTGTGGGGCTTTGGAGTGAGAAGTCAGTGGTTCCTTCTCTTGGAAGAGAAGAGTTGTCCGTTCCTGGACAACTTTTGCACAATTTGGCCTATGGTAAAATCTTCAGATTGAAATTTTCAGCCACCAAATGGAATAAAGATCTTGAGTAAACTGCTTTTGGACTACTAAATCCTATCATTAGCAGTGCTGAGCTGACTAGTTTCACACAGACCCGGCAGTATCAGAAACTCTGTGTTAAACTTGCATGGGATTTGCCACAAAGGACTATCATGAGACCATTAGTATCCAGTTAGTCTAACCTTTAAGTTTTTAACTAACCCAAATCCATTAAAGCAGTCTGCTCTGGGACTTCATTGGCAAATTGCAATTTTCTCTCAACCATGGAGCAACCCACACAATATAAAGCTCACAGAACCAGTCACTTTATTAAGTGCTCTTATCTCACTTGTCTTCCATCATCTGTAGGATAAGAGTTGCAGCAAGAATCACCTGAAGCTTAAATTATCTCAATGCCAGCCATTCAGCCATACTTCAGTTTCACTATCTCTGATGTATGCTGAATGACCTGTTGGCTCCAGAAAGAATTTCCAGAGATTATGGCAGAATTCTGCCATGCCATATCTACTGACTTGAGATCCATCCTGAACACATATTCACTTCAATGGTCAACAAGAGTCTGATTCACTGGCCTCTACAAAGGCATCAAAGGTGCAGGTCTCTCACAGGACTTGTGTCCTACCTGCAGGTCCTCTGTATAGGATATCAAAGACATCCTGAATTTTCTAGAGCATCTCAAATGATGCTCATCAGTTATGTTTGGGC
Organism: Climacteris rufus; assembly: GCA_013398175.1. Classification (NCBI taxonomy): domain Eukaryota; kingdom Metazoa; phylum Chordata; class Aves; order Passeriformes; family Climacteridae; genus Climacteris; species Climacteris rufus. The sequence continues at coordinate 426,930 of VZRZ01006610.1, forward strand.
AAAAACTCTGTCATTCCACCATGAGACCCCTCACTCCTAGCAAAGTTTGTCAGTTCCTTCAGTACTTTTGCAACAGAAGGTATTGTGTCCAGCCAAGTTTTGAGCCAGAAACACCTCAGATTATTCCTTAAAACATTTAAATTAATATTAAAACTGAAAACACAATAAAATCCTGGAGAATATGTTGTGAACAGCATCCAGGAGAATACATGGAGCCAAAAGCATTCACTGTTTATGATTTTGATGTTTCCTCCCATGCACCTTACCAGGGGCACATAGTTAGATGAATTCATCCCCTCCCCTCTGAATGGAGCAGCAATCCCAAAAAACAGCACTGAGGAGAATCTGGTCTTTATATCTCTATATGGGACTATAGGGTCCAGGTCACAAGACTCTTTAGTGATGTGGCTGAATGCATGTTACGTAAGGTGTGGGAAGCTGGATACCACTGCAAGAATTATTGTTTCAGCAAGTATTCCCCATCTATATCACTGGTTTTGAAAAATAGATTCATCATCCAGCTTTCCTCATCAACTCAAACTCTGATTGGAAAGACGGAAAGAAGACTTCTTTCGTGGGAAGCATTCCAGCATGATGACTTTTGTTGTGATACTAATTGAAAGGCCTCTCTTACCAGTCTAAGATCTTATCTTGCTAGTGTTGAAACCTGGAAAACATAATCGTATTTTTATAAAGTTCTGTAGTTCTATGAATTTTCCATATCTATTACCAGACTTGCAATTTATGGCATTGTAGCTTCCATTTAAAAACATGGAAGAAGAGACAGAAGACTCAAGTACTCTCCATAGCACCTCCAGATGGCAAACTTGCCCACCTGCATCTGAGTCACACACTGACAGCCGAGAGTCAAGGCAATTGCATTCCTAATACTGGATCTTTAGTTACTTTCCTAAAGTCAGCTTGGAAAAATTTGGACCCTAAAACGTTTCAACACACTGTCTGGTTAAACTACAGTTGACTTTCACAGAATGAACTGCAATCTGCAGGGCAGAAAGCAAAGTTGGGACACGTAGAAATGTCTCTATTTCTTCCATGTAAGTAAACCAAATAATCAGATGAAGCACAGTTTCAAGTTCAGCAGTCCTAAGAGTTTTCCATTCTTATCATCATCATCAGTTTTAAAAGGATTACTTTAATGAGGGTGTCAACACTTTTTAAAAACATAATTGTTTTCAATTTTTCCCAAAACAGGTGAGTTAATTTAGTTTGCAACTATAATTCTTTGGTTAATTTTATGAGACTGACTACTCTCTCTTTAATTTGCTAATATTCTTAACATTTTACTGATCCATTTCTCAGTCTGTTCTTAATTTCTTATGGAGTGGTGTCCTTGCTTCTTGCTATTACCTGATAAACTGCAACGCATGTTTTCATAATTTCTAAAAAACTTCCTGCATGTCAGAATTTGTGAGTACTGGCTGTATGGCTGACACACAAGTAAGTCACCTCCTGTTCCCTATGCTTCTATAAACAAGAAGGAGAAAGGTATAAAGTATGAAGCTGGAATGCAGCTGGAGTCTGTAGCTGGACCCATACACTGGAACGTCCACCATGTTCCACAGTTTTGATTGCCTTATGTGCTACCAGTATAGCAGAAAGGAAGTCAAAGAAAATAAAGAGTATAAATGTATTTTTCTTATGAGTCTACCTTCTCAAAGTGTAGTGATATCTGATCCACCTCTTTCCAGAAATAATGTTTAAAGCTCTAAAATGTTGGCTGTCACTTGGGATGTTGACTAGCTAGGACTCAGTCAACACTTGTTTCTTTGCTGCATTCAGTCTGGACTACTCACTTTAGGATTATTAGAGGATGTTATAGGCTTCATTCAGTGGAAATCAAGAAGCAATCTTAAATTTATTTAATTACTAGAATCAAAGCTCCAGCCTGGTTGCTTGTTTACCTCTAAAATGACCTGGCAGAAAGCATAGCTTCATGTTAAAAAACAAATTCTGGTGACACTTATTTCTTAAGAGAAATATATTTCTTTCCCCTTAATACCTTTCAGACTTCCTAAACTACCAAACATACTAACTTTTAGAGCATATCTAAAACATTAGTTAATCTGCTATTAGCTACACTCATTTAAACTGAATTTATATTAGCTTTTATTACCAAGTCACCAAAGCTAAGTTACTAATATAACTTAACTTTGAACTTGGGTGCTTTCAAATACAAATTACTAAGCATCCAAGACATTCCAACTTCATAAGGATAAAGCTTGCCTTTTCTTACTAGACATTGAGTAAGATTTTTACAGGACAGCTAGAGTCCTTCTGCTAGAGAACTAGATTTTATTTATCGGCATGACCATAATACAGTTAGTTTTATCCAAATAAAGGAAACTTCTTAAACTTAGATATTCCTTCATTGCACTTCTGCAAAGCCAGATAGCTTTGGCAGCTTCATCATAAATTTAATACAGAGCTGTTGCTAATTAAAAAAACAATCATAAGACCTTGAATTTTTAAGAGCTATTCCTGCACTGCTCTTTAATATTAGGGGAAAATTGACTCCATGAGAGGGCTTACCTTCTCTTTGCATATAGCTAAAAATTGCATGGGACTATACGGCCTACAGCCTCACTATAAGCATGATAACCAAGGTTCAGATTCAGACAAGAATAAATTAAATACTAGATTTTCTACTGTTCTCAGAACATAGCAGAAGTAAAACTCTGGAAATTCAAGAGGTAAAAAACCAAAATTATAAATATTACGAACAAAGACAACTTGTTACAGAACTCCCTAAAACTGGGACAAGTTAAGGGATCAGCTGACACAGTACCCTACAGCACCAGTCAAAAGCAGTTCCTATAGTAAAAAAAAGACAAACAAAAACTCCCCCGAGAACCACAAACTGAAACAGTGACAATAAAAAAACCCAAACCCAAACCATACCTTTTTTAAGTCCAATGGAAAAATTAATAAGATGAGCTGCACCCAGGAGCTTTCTAATAATTGAGGTCTGAGGATTACACTGGGATGTATCTTTAGCTAAAGGCAACCTGGTGCGGAAAACAAAATGACAGTAGATGATTAGCAAAACTCTTGAACTCTGAAATACAACTTTTTCCGTTGTGGAGGTCAAGGAATGAGATTAGTAAGGCTTGCTGGAAGACCTTTGGTTAAAAAGAATAAGACTTTAAGGGATAAAGAGGATGAATATGTTTCAAATGTACTTGCTTTTACAACAGAGCTGTAGTCAAAGGCAAAATGCATTCAATGCTCACCTGTAATCAAGGTAAATGGCCTCCTAACATATTCTAGAAAGACTTGCACCGTAAGACACATCTGCTTTCATGTTTTGCTACTTTGCATTGCATCAAGATGAGTAAAGGAACTGGAAAATGCATCATAACTGTCTGATTAAGAGATGTCTAAAGCTTTTATGTGCTATTTATCTGTTTCAAGCTCTAATTACAATGTAGTGGGCACATCTGGAGGGCAATTCATGCCACCTTAGAAACCAGCAGGATGAATTTCTCTTTGGAGATATTTGTGTCTTCTCATTTACAGTGGAAAGATCTTGTCTAGTGTAGGCAACACAGCTAATCACACATAGGTGGTTAAATCAGGGAATCCTGCCTGGAGGATACTGGTAATTAGCTGCTTGTGATAGGTATGTACTTTGTTAAATTTTGAGTCAGATTAGTCTGAGATGCCTAACCTTTAGATGACTATAACCAAATAGTCTTCCCTTTTTATGACAAGCATGACTACTCTAAAGAAAGGGTTATAGGTCATCATCCAGCTTATTCCAAGTGTGACTGTTCTGAGCAGGAAATAATTGAAAATGTCATAAAAATGTAACTAAATCTATATTGTTCTTCATTGCTTTAGAATCATAATTCCAATAACTGTTTTGAATGGAGTGAGATTTTAAGAACTTGTCAGATTATCCTAAATTCAACAGTTACACATGGTTCTTCCAGATTATTTCCAAGCACTACATTGCAAGTAGTCCTAGTCTCACATCACCTATAAGTGGATCTGGAAGAAAAGAGTGGGGACTGCACACGTCCATTTGCCTACTCATTCTGTATGTTGCTCCAAATGCCTGTATTTATATGGATTTATAAAGATGTAAGATAGAGGATTCACAAAGCTGATAATTCATTGCTGAGGAAAGCCTCACTGAATATTGTTCTTGTATTTCTGTTCCTTGGATGTTTGTTTTTTTTTAGTTAGTAAATGTGTTACACCAGTTTTAAATAAAGGAGAGCATTCAAAATTAAACAAATTGGCTAGGAATTCACCTGCTCTATAGCTACTCAGTAGTCAATCAATCATAAAATAAGAAGTTCTACTATTCATTCTACTCTTTGCTCTGTGGACCAAAAAGGTAGGGTGTGTAAATAGATACAGATGTAATCCAAATAGACAAGATTCTACTTAAAAAGCACAGCTGCTACTTTACCTGATGTCTAATGATTTCTACAACACAGAATACGGAATTAAATTCATATAATAAAAATGCAATTTGGTGAACACTCTTTTCCACAGAATATTTGATTCCTAATGCATGATTGCAACAGGTATTATAATATAGTTTACACTGTTGCTACTTTGAAAGTTGCTATTTTTAAAACCTTAAATTTTGTGAACAGAACTTATAGATGCCTTATGTCAATGCTTGGTGATGAATCATTTGCTTCTAAACACTTCTTTAATGTCTTCATGGAACATATAAAATACACATCGAGTAGTGGTTTTGATATATTGACAAATAAACAATATTCTAAGAACCTGCATGTCTTCACTGGCCCTTGGGACATGGACAGTGAATAGGGAAGGGATGTAATCCTTGTTCTAGCTAAGCACCTTTATATTGCAATCTGAAGGGTGTTTCTAGCCAAACTTCTTTATGGCAATTTAAACTCAGTCAGGTGTATTTCTGCTCAATGCAATGGCAGGAGGAATGGATATAACTCAAAAACATACTGTAAAAATTGAATCACTTCTCCTCTTCATCTTTTCTCCATTCTCTAATCAAGGATAACCTTTAGTCCTTTATGATATAACAGTCTGCTTTGATGTTACAGACTTAGGAAATTAACCTGCCTCACTTTGAGAAAAAGTAGTACACAGCTGTGAATCTGCTAAGGTATATGATTCCCAGCTTAAGACAGTCCCAGCTTAAAGGCAGTCCAAGCTCAAAGAGAGATGATGTTATTGGAGGTGAGAAGATGAAGAAAAGAAAGGTGAGAGGTGGTGTGGGAACCAAAGGCTAACAGAAGACTTTTGTCTGCTTGACAACTGAATGAACTGAGTAACTGAACTGAATAACACCTTTTGGGGTTTTTTTGAGTTTGTAAAATAGAGCCTGTCTGTTTAATAGCAGTGGTGGTACAGAGCTGGAAGCTATCACAACTATGCTACTTTTGTGATCCTGTTTCTCTTAAAAAAAAAAAAAAAAAGAAGAAAAGAAAACATAACAGAGGCAATTATTATTTTTCTTAATATTGATATTAGAAACCACATTCTACTAGTAGAATGCTAAATAACTTGATTGTAAAAACTGACACATTATGTAGTTCTACAAGTGATATTTTGTGTGGTTTCTTTTACATTTCTTTTTTCTTGTACAACACTATTTTTTCAGTTACTGTAGTAGTGGAGTTGGAATCCTGCCAATTGCAGAAGAAGAAGGTAGAATTCTGTTAATATGGACAAAGCACATATACAGATACATCTCAAAAAGTACTTGTTCATCATCTAGTTAATAATCTATTTATTTTATGTTCTATATGATGTTGATGTTTGAGCTGGAATATTGTGTAGTACTAACCTAGAAACCTATACCTGTATTTCTGTCAAAAAGAGAAAGATTTACTTAATGAGACCTACTTTTGTGTAACATCATAACTAATGCTATTTCGTCTTTGGCTGTCTAGCACTGCAGTCCTTTCTGTTACCTAAGGAGTGACATTAAAATAATTACAGAGTAATTATTGTTGTCATTCTGTTGGTACATCTGGTAACAGCACAAATTGAGTATTCTAATTATCTTCTTTTAGAAGCTCTTTAAGTACCAGGACAGTTCTAGGTGAAAAAAGTAAAAAAAACAACCTTTCAGTCTTGAGTCAGGGGTTTCAGACTTCTGGATGTGGCTCACCTCTATGATCAGTGAGTTTTAAAAAAACTTCATCCTAACTTAGAAACTTAATCCTAACACCTGTCTTAAGTGTTAATGGAATGAAAAGTGCCTGGCTGCTTCAAGGTAATGCAAGTACTCCAAGAAAATAACTTTATATAAGTGGGTCAGTGGCATTTGAGTAAGAAGTGAGAAATGTTGATGGATGCAGACATTTTTTGAGTGTATGTATATGTCATGGCTTAACTCTGGCTGGCAACTAAGCACACAGAGCTGCTTGCTCACTTTCCTGCCCTGCCAGGGAGGAGAAACAGGGAAAAACATTAAAACTCATGGATTGAGATAAGGACAGGTTAATAACTGAAACCATTTAAAACATAATAATATTTATAATAGTAACAACAACAATAACAACAATGAAAAGAGAGAGAAAACAAGTAACGTGCAATACAATTGCTCGCCACCTGCTGACTGATACCCAGCCCATCCTTGAGCAGTGATTGGCAGCTCCTGGCCGACTCCCCCAGTTCATTTACTGAGCAGGATGTTCCACAGTGTGGAATATCCCTTGGGACAGTTTGGGGCAGCTGTCCCGACCATGCTCCATCCCGGCTTCTTGGGCACCTGCTCATTGGCAAAACATGAGACACTGAAAGGTCCTTGACTTTGGGTCAACACTGCTCAGCAGCCCAAACATCAGTGTGTTATCAACATTATTCTCATACTGAACTCAAAACTGCACTGTAACAGCTACCAAGAAGAAAATTAACTCTATCCCAGCTGAAACCAGGATGGTATACCACTGTACTATGGTGTGGATTACTTTTTCTTGTTTGTCATAGCTCTGTGTACTGTTCTACCATTTATTCCTTGAGATTTTTATCCATTTGCAGGCATGTTAAGTTTTCCCTTGATGTGTCACCACTCTTTTGGTAAGTTTCTTGATTTTTCTTTGTTCAGGTGTTCCTCCCTCTAAAACAGAAGTGATTTTAAAAGGACCAAAATTGAGGACCATTTAGTATGCTGTAACTGGTGTCAGGGCACTTTCTCAAGAAGTTTTACTTCATTCTCAGACATACAAATTAGGATGAATCTTTCCAAAAACTGAACAGGTTGCCTCTCTGCTCTCATAATTGTTTTTTATCTTAAAACTCTTACAACTCTGACATGCCTACGTGCTATAAACAGTTCGTGGATCCTGCAACTGTAGAAGAAAAGAAGAGAATGAAATGTACTGCTAATTCTGAGTTAGAGGAATGAGAGTGGAAGCGAGAGCAACAATTGAGGAAGCCAGTTGAGTGAGCTCCATTCCCAGTCTTATCAGCTCAGTTACAAGTGTCCAGAACAAAGACCCATTTCCCAAAGTACTCTAAGCATGTTACTAAACTGTATGATAAATTTCAGTACATCATAGCAGAACTAGCAAAATCTTCACAAAAATCTAGCACACCTTCAGATGCAGAGTCTAGCATGGGAAACATGAGATGTAGAATCTCCCACAAATAATGGCCAAATATGCTTTGCCCAAGTGCTTTGAAAATCTAAAAACTTCAAAATGTAAGTAGAATAATAAACTTTGTGTTGGGTGCTTGCCTCTTGGTTTAACTGTTTACTACGTGCTCCTATTGGGAACAGTGTGTGTTCTCAGGATCAGTTGAAATGGAAAGTTCCTCTTGGCTGCCTTACTGATACACATTTTTAAGAAAATCACCTGTTAAGTGACTAATGTAGTAGTCCTTAGTAATTATAAGATTACAGGAAAAAGAAATCCCACAGGGAATAACTTGGCTAGTGCAGCAACAGGTATACGCACATACCTCAGAGTTCAGTGAATGCAATGTGATGATTCATGTGTAGAAAGGTCCTGGGTGTTTAAACTCACAGCTGAGGAAGTTCACTGAGCTATCAATTTAACAGAATCTGCATTTTATAAACAACACAAAGCCTGGAAGGTCTTAATTTAATTTACAATTGCTCAAGAAAACTGCTTTAAGTAACTTACAGTTTCTAAAAATATGTCCGTGGATAACTGTGAGGTTTTAAGCTGCTGCACCCTAGACTGGTTTTTTTTTTTTTTTTTACCCTGTGATCACAGCACCATCCCTTCAATTTCCTCGCTAGACTTAAAAAGCTTTCAGTGACAATGTGATTGTTCTACATATATTGCTGGCATTCTGCTCTGAGTCTGGAATTTGAATTTAAAATTGACCTGCTTTATCCATTTGAGAAGTCTCAATAAAGTGATTTCAGTCTCAGGTTGAAGTATGGAAATGGAAAAAAAATGGAAATACAATCTCATCCCATTTTTGGTTTTGGGATACCAAGATGACTGCTTCCAGATTAACATGCTTGAACTGCTAGGGTTTTATTTTCCCTGACAAGCCAATTTAGTTTCTAAGAGAGTTCAGGTGCCTTGTAAAGGATGCAGGATTTATAGTTTCTCATGTACATTGCATCATTTCTGGTAGAATACTGGTCTTGATGACTCAAGTGGATTTTTCCAGTCCTGTGCTTCTATGGTAGGACTTTTCAACGAGTTTACATCCTAGTCTTTGTTTCTTGATCCTGTGTGACAATCCAGCAAACATTATTCCATATGTTATATCGGAGACGACTTGAAGTTTCCAAGTTTCAGTTCAGTTTTAGCCCAGGGTCCGGTTTCAAAGCTTTCTGACGTAAAAAAAATTTAAATCTCAAGCCATACTAGATCTTTCTTTTAACCCATATAATATTTTCTAAGCAATAATGTATTACAAAACTTTGCTAATATGTATTTTTGTGGGTTTCTAATACTTTTTTGTTGTTGTTCTTTGAGTTTTTGCCACTTCATTCGCATGCTTCAGCTTGTTAAAAAGTTCTGCATATATTTTCTTGCTCTTCAGGGTGATTGCAGACTATGCCTTGGTAATATTTCTTAAATTGTGTTTTTCTTCATGTAATGCAACAATTTTATATTTCTATATATAGATATAAATATAAATCCAAATTTCTATATAAGGGTGAATCTGGTGCAATACTGTAAAAAATAACTGCTATAATTTTGAAAGAAAAAAGTTAGTCTTGAATACCCTATTTACTTCACTGTGTACCTATTTTTATTTAGTTTAATGCCAGTCAAATTACCATGGCAGAAGTAAGTTGTTGGGTTTCCTTTGTTGATCTCCCCACATAAAACAAGTTAATTATCTTAACTGAAGAGCTTATATATGGTTCAGCATTAAACTGTAAGCTTTTACCTTGCACAATTTTTTTGTGCATGTACTGAACAAATTTTAAATAAAGCATTTAAATGATAAGACAGCAGTTTAACTAAAGTAGAATTCAAGTCTAAACATTAGCACAATAAATAATATAAAGACAAAATTGGGTTAAGGGCTGCATACAGGTACCTTTTGACTAGCAAACTCTCTGTGACAGCTGGCATCAAAAATGAAGTGGGTTTTGTTTGTTTGATTGCTTTCCTGTAGCATGTCTCTACAATTGAGAATGTAAAAACTTGACTCAAAAAAAAAGACAAAGCAAATAAATTTGGTGAGTTGCATTTTTAAAATTATTTTTCTTTTTTTAATATGTGAGTTTTGCTTCCCTTCATTTGTTCTGTATACTGAAACTAAACCTGGGTAAGCATAAGCTAGTGCCACTATTTGACCTGGAAAACAATTGGATAGGGAGGAACAAGCACGTCCATTGTAGCATGGAGAAGAAGGCCTTGTCTCCAATACGGAGGCAGTATAGTGCCTGTCCTGTGCTTTCTATCTTTAAAAAGCTCTTTATAATAGAAAAGCACAGGACAAGAATTGTGCTCTGAAGTTTTGTGGGTTTGGTGCTTGTGCGTGTGTGTGTGTGTGTGTGTGTTCCAAAAAATAATGAAGTCTCAAAATAAATGCTGACAAATAGTGATAGATTTACATTACAGATTAATAATGCCAAAATAGACTTCAGGTCTGCTGGAACTATGTGGTGGAAAACAGTCTTTTTAACTAATCATATTAACAGCCTCACATCTTGACAGCGACAGAAGCTTAACAAGCACAAGATTATTATTATTTTTGCCATTATTACTGGTCATTTGTGGAGAAAATGTGAAGGTGAGAGCTAGTTTGCTTCAGGCAAACAAAGAACTCTAACATCACCTGATTGCAGTAAATTGCAAGTTTTACTGCAGAAGTACTGAATTCTATGGTTCATAACTTCGTGGCTCCTGGCTAACTGACTAGTTTACATATTTTAAAGTTATCTTACTCCAGATTCACTGCTTGCTTATGAAGAAATTACTATGTTGGCTTGCACAGTATTTTGAAAGCCTTAAAAAAGAAGGCCTGGAAATACAATTGAAAAGTATAGGGCTTAGGTTATGAAATCATGGAACTTTCTACTTTACATTCTGTCATGCAGGATATGGGACTTACCTGGTGGAAATTCTTGTTCTGCAGTGTTGAAACTCACGTTTGCACTATGCTGATCCATGTGAACTGTGACAGTGAACAAGATAGACTGTCAGACTCTGATGCTGGATGACATGTGAACAATTTGTTCTGCTAAAACTTATTTATAAAAGTGCCAAGTGAATGAACACAACTGCTGAAAGCCCCACCTTTATGCAGAAGGGAGAGGCTGATGGACAAAGCACTTCTTTCTGTACCAGCAGGAAGATGTTTGCAAACAGAAAAAGAGCTGAATATTGTCAGAAGTAAGACATATTCTGGTTGCAAAGCACAAAGTAGCTTTGCTCAGTTGACTGGGTTTGTTTTGATGGTATAATAAATCCATCTTTCAAACACATACTGCTAGACCTCTGCAGCTATAGAAAGCAAAAGGCTAATCTGGTACAGTCTCTAAAACCACATTACCCCTAAAAAAAAAAAAAAAAA
>VZRZ01006610.1:441147-626191 GCA_013398175.1 Climacteris rufus
GCCGCCTCTGCGGGAGCCGCCGCCGCCTGCACCGGGGCCGAGCGCGGCTACTGCTTCTCCTCCGGCGGCGCCGCTCTGGCCATGGGGCCCGAGGAGGGCTCGGCCGCCGGGCTGGGAGCCCTGCCCGCGCCGCCGCTGGGCTGCCGGAGCCGGTACCAGCTGCTGCTCTCCGGGAAGGCCCTGGCCGACAGATACCGGAGGATTTACACGGCGGCGCTGAGCGACCGCGAGCTGGGGAGTCACCCGGGCAGGTAATGCTCGCCGCGCTTCCTCCCGGGCTAGCCGCGCAGCCCCGGCGGCCGCCGCCACCCCTCCCATCGCCGGCTGGGAGCGGCCCGGCGCGTGCACCTTCCTCCCTCCCAGCAGCCGCCCTCCTCATCCTCCTCTCCGCCCCCGTACCGGGCAGCGCGGGTGTCTCCGCTGCCGCTGCCATGTGGCCGCCGCCGCCGCGCCCCAGGGGACGGACGGAGGGAAGGGGCGGTGATGTAACCCGGCGGCTGCCCAGGTACCGCCCGGGCCCCGCCGCTCGCTTGGCTGGCGCTACCGCGCAGATGGCGCTGCCGCCCCCTCTCCCGGGGCCCTCCGCGGGGGAGTTACCTGTGCCCGCCCCAGTGTGCGGCCCTGCTCCATCCTCCAGGGGGATAAGGGGAGTCCATGCTGAGCACCCGGGCAGACCTCGCTCCGGCCGGGCTTGTGCCGCCGGAACGGGCTGAACCCCGTGGTTCCTCCGAGATAGGCTGTGCCCGGCACCCGCGGATCCCGCTGGCCGCGTCACCTGAGCGACAGATCTTGGTGCTTTTGCTGCCCAGCGTTATTTTTCATCCTCCTCTTTAGGTCATCTTCCCGCTTTGCCGTCGCCGTGTAGGCGGCCTCGGTATCTGGAGGGAGGCGGCGGGTAGGGGGGTGCGGTGTCGCCCCACCTGGTTCCCGAGCACCCTTCCCCCGGCGGATATACCCCCCGGGACTCCTTTTCCCGGTTCTGCCAGCCCGCTCTGGGGCCGCAGCAGGGTGCCTGTTGCTCCTCTGGCCGGGAATGCCCTGCCCTGCTCCCGGGTGTGCCAGGCGGGGAGGGGGCTCTGGGCTGTGGAGGTGTGGGGCCGCGGGGGACGGAGCCAGGGGAGGCTGCCCTCAGCGCCCGGCCCCGGAGGCCATGGCGGGGTGTCGGCCTCTCTGTGTGAGGGGCTCCCCATTGTTTCTGCCCGGAGGTCGCTGAGGATGTGGATGACACGAAACCGGCACCTTCCTGTGTTGTCAGCCTCTGCTTGTCTTCAGGCTGCCGGATCGTAAGGAGAGCTTTGAGTCACCGTTGTTTTAAGTTTGCAAGCGGTTGTAAAGCGCGAGGAGGTTGCTTGCTTGGCTTCTTAGGGTTTTTGTCGATCGGACTTGACAGCAGGGCTTACCCACCCCACCCCTCGCCCCTGAAAGGCTTGGTCTAGGAGTGGAATTAACGTAAGAAACGTAACTTTCCCAGTTTGCTTATGGTAATGCTGGAAACGTGGACTGATAACGTGGGTATTTGACATCTTGTAAATTACCGACTTCCCTTCAGAGTGTATGATAGGGGAAGCTATAGTTTTTCTTTTCCCACTGTAGATCTGTGAGTGTTTTCTTACTCTGTATATTCCTTAGTCCACTGCTTATACTTTTTCCATTAAACCTTCTCATCCTGCTTTAGAAGCTTTGTATCGTTTAATCCCAGGATTGCAAGTGCGAGCTGTAAGGATACTACTAAATGCAAGGAAATCAGCTGTGCAGTTGCTCCACGGGGCTCAGATACCTGTCTGAATTTTGCCCTAAAGAGCCTGTATTTTTTAGAGCTGTAGTTTTGAATTAGTCTTGTCCTCCATATTTTTTGGTTTCAGAGTAATTCCTGGTATTCCTTATACTTAAAATTGTAGAAAATACTAGCTTTAGGTGGGTGTGAATATTAATGCTTCTTTTAATTGATGCTTTTGAGGTCAAATCAAAGGAGCCCACCTCCTTGTATGGAGCAAACAGGTTATATTAAGCTTTGGCAAGTGAATGACAGCTAGTTCATACTCATGAATGCAGCTGATGTGTATTGTAGGACTTTTGAGTGGAGGAATATTTAATAGACATCTGGTTTCCTGCTGTCACTGTCCCCAATATCTTAAGTGTCAGACTGCAGCCAAGATACTGCGTGTGATCTCCATCCTTCTTCCATACTGGTGTCAAAGTATCACAATTTGAGAACTTCAGCCACCTGGTAGACTTAAACAGAAATGGTCAAAAATGTTTTTTTACAAAAATAGTAAAAATCCCAAACATTTTCTAAAGAGATGTTTTAAACTTACTTGTGACTGCATCTAGTTGCTATTGCAGAAAACAGTGGCAGAATTGGAGGCTAAGATAATATAGTTTGTGACAGGAGTCTTAGTTTGATTTTTGTATGTATGGAAAATCTGAAGCCTTTTATTCAGTAGGATTGTCAGTAAGAGTGAGACTACAAAAATGTCTTGAAGTAGCTGGAAAAAAAGCTAAACAAAATTATTACCAGCAGTAAGAAAATTCTTCTTGTGTTCCAAGAAGACTAATTTGAAGAGTGATAGTGCAACCTATTTGCAATATGTTGATGTGAAATTTTTGCTTCAAGTCTGCATAATTGTACTCTGCACTTCGTGGGGCGTGAACAGTGCCTGCTTCAGTGTTTTTGTTCCAAACCGAACTTTATGAAGAACTGGCAAGCAGTGTGAAAATGCTTGTGTGTAGACAAGGAAATCAAACATTGTGGAGATGATCTGAAAGTCACAAGATTAGTATCACATTTGCAAGGTGTTTGTGCTGGCTGTCATCTGAAAGGATGAATATCACGTGTTGAGTAGGATGCAGTAATTGGCTTTGAAAGAGAACCAGCAGTGCTTTGCATTTCCTCATGTGATACAGCTGCAGTGTCATGAACACCGGGCTCCAGAGGAGATGGGTCGCTCGCTGGGCTTGTTCCCCCTGCCATGCTGACATAATACTTGTATAGTGTCTTGCAGTAACAGATTAGAGACTCACTCTGGGTTAAAATTATCTTGGCAAAACTGGTTTGTTGTAATCCAGACTAATTCCCTGATCTGGCTCACCTTGTGATTGCTCTTGTGACAGCATGAGGTGAAGGGTTGCACAAAGAGTTTTGTGTACAGAGAGGCGGGAGCAAAGAAACTCTTTTGTCACCTGTGCCAGACAAATAATTTTATGAAAGGAAACAAAAAAGTATCTGATTCTGCAATTTGACATGCAGCTGTCTTTACTCAGATAACAATGTTAAGCGTCTCTTACAGTACTACCAGCAGTGGGAAATGTACTTGTCAATTCCAGATCGGTTTGGAAGAAGAATGCCTAGTTTATAGTCTCTGCTTTGTGACCACTGAACTATTTGAAAATAACTACTAATTGCATAATGTCTAGTGTAGCCATTAAAGCCTGCAGAGTACTAGTAGGAAGTATGGGCCTCTTCAGAGGGCAAGTAAAAAAATCCATGTTGGACTGTTGGGTTCTGGGTGGACAAAACTACAAGTCTGTACTGCTTTTAGTACTATACTGAAGCTCTGTATTTGCAAAATAAGGTATTTCTGATTTTCACATTTTTACTGTCTTCAAATACCCTTTTTTGTCTGTAGTATGACTTAATCATAACAAACATCCCTATCCATCTGTATTGCTGCTATTATTGCTTGTGCATTTCGAGGGTTTTCCCTGAAGTGCCAGTCCCTTCACTTTTCTTTCACCCATGTATGTACTACCAGAATAATCAGTTAGGCTGAGTGTGTTTTTTGATACTTCTTGTCAAATATGGATAGGCTATATAAATTTGTAATGGCTTTAGTGTGGCCTGTTTTGTAATGCAGACGTTCACTACATAATTGTTATATTACAATGACAATATACTCTAAAATGACAGAAAGTTCATACTCAGGTCAAAATGACCATTACTTTGTTGATAAACTTGTCTCTCAACTTTGATCCTTTGAAGAAGAAAAGCTTCTCTGTTTGTTGTGGACTCTGAAGTTGTGAAGTGGCCCGACTGAGAACAAGGAAAATTTAAGTGATGACTGGAATGTAGGATTTCTTACACTAACCAGAAGTTACATGGCTGTTTTTTGTAGACATTTTGGCTGAAGAGGAGCCAGCCAACTTTATTTCATCTGTGTTGATTGTTTCAATTTTGTAAGCAGGCTGCTCATTCACACTTTTAATTGTGAATTGTACATCCTCTGGACCAGTGGTTAGTCTTTAGGCTTTTCAGAATTGACGCGGTGTCTTTGCTTACACCCTTACTTATGCTCAGCAATGCAATGCTTATTTGGCATGTTTCAAGTATGTATACCTGAAAATTTATTGGAGGAATAATACTAAAACACTTCAGCTTTGCCCTGCCAGGTTATTAAAGAATTTGTGGAAACTATGTTTAGTGAATTTAGATACATGAAATATGTGTGGATTGTTGGTACACCAGAAGGCCTTAATTTCTTCAGATCTAAAACCTTTACAAAAGCTGGTAACTGTTTTTGGTTTGGGACTTTTTGTTCTTTTAATATGGGATAAGAATTGCAGAACGTTTGGAAGCATTCATTTGGTTCAAAAAATAAAGGTTATGTACGTGAAGACTGGCAAAATGAGAGCAGTGTTACATTAACCTACTATGTTTACCTGCTTATTCCTGTGCAAAGGTTTGCTCTATAGGTCCTTTCCAACTGAAATATTCTAGTCTAGTTTATGACATTCACCTCTGTTTATCAGTTCTTTCAGTTCTGTTTTCAGTTTTGTAAATATAATTTTACAGAGAAAAGTCCAGGTCTTTTATAAACTTTATTTAATTGGAAAATTGATGTGCTGTTGAGTCTTAGATTAAGCTAACCTGTGCATTAGAAGAGCTGATGAGAGTTGCTGTGTGCTTTTTAGCTGCAGTGTGGTAATGTATTAATACTGTATTGCAGTGTGGGTTAATAGGGATTAGCAAATGACTAAACTTGTGTATTTTTGCTTCATTACCTTATGTTCTAGGGAAAACAGTTTTGCATAGTAGTTCTTTTGAAAATCTCCGGTAGTCTCTTAGCTTGACAGGGTTTGTATTTGTGCAGTGTTGGTGTAGAAAATACAATAGAAGCTGGAAAGAACCAAACAATAATATATTGAGAGGCTTAAGATGTGTATTTTATTTGTGTATATATATAAAAGATAATTATAATTATACAAGTAACTTGAAAAATTAAAACATGAATCCATAGTTTGTGGTGGGTTTTTTGGGTGTTGTATTTTTTATTTTAAACTGTGAGGATGTGCCTGTTCAAGTTTCAGTTTGTTACACTGTCTGCTCTGGCACACTGATGGTCTGTGGAGTGACAAATTTAGGCAGTTCAAGTTGGGCTGGAGCAATTAGTAAGTTACCATTCCTCGCTGCTATCCATGTTAAATGTAGTAAATGTGTTTCCTGTATACTTAAAAACTTGATGTTGAATTTGTGTTTCTTCTATGTTAACCATCAGCTGTTGGGGTTTAGTTTTCATTTTCCTCCCATATTATGATTTTCCTCCTGGTCAAAATATTTTGAAGATTTTATTTTTTAGTAAATTCTTCTCCTGACATATGATTATGCATGTTTTGCCAAACCCATGATTTAAAGACTGATTATGTCTTTATAGAAAGCACATGTGATGTATCAATAAAACAGTTTTTGGTACTGAAGTACTTTATGCAAATTGTTTTCCTAATCCTTAGTTTACTCTGAAAGGTCAGTCCCTTACAGCATTACTTGAACACGTGGTTGCGTTTTTGTATTTTGCTTTCTTACCTTGCTTGCCATAAAGTGCTGCTTTGTGCTGAGGTGCTGACTGGAATGGTACTCCTGTAATTAAATTTTTATGTTTTAAGTACATTTTGGAGCTCATCCATTCCAGTAGTCTTTCACAGACAATTCCTACCACTGTGCCGCTTCAAAGGATGAATACTAGAAATTAGCAGAGCAGAATGGGCTCCTTATGCTGTGACTGCATTGAGGTATATGGTTTCTGTACATTTAGATTTAATGTTTCATATCTTTTGAAGTATACTAATATGCTTTATATGATTTTTCCTTAGTGGTATGTCATAGTAAATCCTGTGTTATAGCTCACTCTGTTTCTTCGGATTGGTGAATGTATTGATGAACTTAATTGTATGAACTTTAGCTGAATGATATTTCTATCTTTGCATCTAGTGTATCTATGACTACTTTGGCCGGAGAAGATTGTTAGGATATTTATTTTTTGTTATTATTTTAGTAAATCTAAATTTATGCCACTTATACACTAGAAAATAATTAAAAGCTGAGTTGCCTTGTCCCCACATAAAACTGGAGACTTGTGGTTAGATTAGTGCTGTTCCTTATTTTCATTTTCTTCCCTTAACTTTCCTAGACTTGCATTCCCAAGCTTTATTGTCACATGTAATGGGTTTTGAACTGAGTTTTTGGAACTCTTGATAAATGCTTTATGGATTCTTTGAAAGGCTGTTGTGGTTTAACCTCGATGGGCAGCCAAGCACCATGTGACTGCTTGGTTATTCCCCCTGCAGTGGGATGGGGGACAGCTGGAGGGAAAAATGTGTGAAAACTCACAGGTTGAGGTAAAGACAATTAAGTAGGTAAAGCAAAAGTGGTGTGCACAAGCAAAGCAAGGAATTAATTTGCTACTTCCTATCAGCAGGCAGGTGTTCAGCCATCTCAGTTTAAGCAGGGCTTTACTGTTCCTGGTGACTTGGGAAGACAAACACGAACTCTGAACGTGTTGTCCCCCCACTTCCTCCTCCTTCCTCCCTGCTTTGTATACTGAGCATGATGTTGTAGGTATGGAATATCCCTTTGGTCAGTTGGATTCAGCTGTCCCGCTTATGGCCCCCTTTGTGCACACCCAGCCTACTTGCTGGCAGGGCAGTGTGAGGAACTGGAAAGACCTTGACCTTGTGTAGGTGTTGTTCAGCAACAGATGGAGCACAGGTATGCTATCAACACTGTTTTCATCGCAAATCCAAAATGTACAAGCATGGTAGAAGCTACTTGGAAGAAAATTATCATAGCTAAAGCCAGATAAGGTCAAAAAGTATAAGTCTGTTGTTTGTAGTTTAAATTCATAGATGCCGTAGTATTTAGATTCTTTTGGCCATGATCTCTGTCAATCTAGAAAAATTTCTAGCTGAGAGTTTTAACCTTAACAGGGTTAAAACTGGAGTCTTCCTCTCACTTCTCCACTGTTCTCCTTGTTGCAGTTGGTAACATCACTCATCTTTTCTATTGCTGAGCCTTTAAGCCAGCAACTGTGTCTATACAGATCTGCAGCCAGTCATTTATGTTACACTGAGATGAGCTGCTTGTTAAATAAATACCTTATTCTATTTTAGTTATTTCAGTGCTTTATTTTGTTTCACCGTATTACATGTAGCCACTTGTGACTTTACTATCTGATCTGGCCTTGCCTTTCTCTCCCACTAGTCAATGCATAATTCTTTCCAACAGATGTGCTCATATGCCTTCATTATGCTTGTATGTTTTCAGAGTACTGATGTCTCTGTTGCATTTCTCTTCAAACCAATTCTCTATCCCATAGTATTTCTAGAATATAATGTTGTACAGGGCAGACCATGGACAGCTGTAAACTGGTGAGTTTTCAGCTGTGTGCAGTAGGTGTTTGTGTTGTCTGCTATTCGATGCAGACTAAGTAGAATTTGTTTGGTTTGCTTTTGACAGTAGTCACTTTAATGATGTTATACTGTCATTAACCACTGGTACTGGGCTTATCCTTAATCAGAACAGATTTTCCTTGACTTCATGGAGCATGTTTTCTAAATTAAAATTCTGCGGATATAATTCTGTGTAAGATAGCTTTGTATACACCTAGATTTTGATGGCTGTGTTTAGATAGGGAGTTGCCAAAAAGTGCAGATCTTGTCATCTTTGCTGTGGTTGAATGACTTTTTAAATATAAAAAAAACCAGTCCTAGAAATGTTTAAGGATAAACATTTTTTCCTACACTGAAAAACTTGAGGAAGAATATTTTCCTTGCGTATGTTCTTACAGATCTAATTTCATAGATAACATTGAAGTGAATAATGAAAAATCAGATCATTACAGAAAAGAAACTCCCAATTGTCAGTGGTTGTGCTGAGAGATGTTTCCTGTGCATGGAGAACACTTTGCAAGGGTGCTTTCTTTTGAGTTACTTGTATTTATTTGAGACAGATCTATGCTGTTTCAGTAAACTTTTCAGTTACAAAAGCCATCAGATACTGTTTTGCACTTTTGTCATGGTTAAATGAAAATCAGATCCATTTTACTTGTGCAGTTGGGTTTTAATTTCGCTTTAAGAACCCTGTAGCGTTTGTGTTTGTCTGTATTGGAGAGGCCTTAGGGTATTCCAGCAGCAGGAATAACCCCTTTCTTAGCCCTCCAAAATTTTGGCTTTCAGAAAGATGGTAGTTGCTTAAGAAGTTATTGCAATAGTAAAGTAGTCCTCAGTTATGAAATCAAAGTAATGATTAAAAAGATGTGCAATTTCAGCTCATGAACAATAGCCCATAAAATTCTCAACTGGAAAATCAAGTATTAAGCTGATCTTTTTCTTCTGTTCTGGGTTTTTTTTAACCTTTCCTTTTCAGATGCCTTAGAAGCCCAAGGTAAACCTGTCCTACTAGTCTGCCTATGTTTTCCTCTAAGCCTGTGGTAATTGGATTGCAGCTGATGTTCCTTACCCTGATTTACGGATTTAGGGGACAGGGTTTTGATGATTTTTTCCATTTGTAGATATACTGCTTAAGCCCTGACTTGCCTTTTATATTGGCATGGATGAAAATTCATGTTAGAATGCTTGATTAATTATTTAAAGAAGATAGTGTATAAGCTGATAATGGTTTGGAGACTGTACACATGGCTTTTTGAATGACAGTGAGTTATTGCCCATTTCACTAAAAACTGGAGTTCCTCAAGTTTTAAATTTTAGGCTTACTAAATGAAAATAGCAATAATTTTAAGTATTTGAGGTCATCTAAGGTAGTTTTGTCAGCAGTCAAAAATATCAAGCTTTTATTGTTTGGGGAAAATATTGGTTGTGTTCTCAGTGTTGTTTTGAGGTCCACTTATCAAACTGAGTGGTTTCCCACTCTAATGATTCTCGCAGCTGAATTCCTTAAAAATCTGTAGCCCTTGGTGAAAAGTAATTGTAGGTAATCTATAGATCCCTACCAGGCAGAGAGAACAGCGCATGTGCTGGACCTCAGCTTGAGTAAGGCTTTTGACACTGTCTCCCACAGCATGCACAGGCTGACAAAGGATGGTTAAGTAAGTGGGCAGTGTAGTAGACTGAGCACTGGCTGAATGACCAGACCTGAAAGTTTGTGATCAATGACACGAAATCTAGCTGGAGTCATGGCATCAGTTGTGTACCCTAGGAGCTGATACTGGGGCAGATGCTGTTTAGCATCTTCATCAATGGCCTGAATGCTGGGACAGTGTACTCCCAGCAAGTTCACAGATGGTACAAAACAGAGAGGAGTTGCTCATATACCATGTGGTTGTGTTTCCATTCAGAGGGATCCAGCCAGGTTGGAGATTTGGGCTGAGTCGAATCTCAAAGTGCAACAAGGGGAATTCTAGAATCTTGCATCAGGGATGCAATAACCCCAGGGGAGCTCACCAGCTGGAAGACAGCTTTGCAGAGGAGTAGCTTGGCATGCTGGTGGGCAGCAGTCTGTGTGCCAGTAATGCAGTGCCGTGGCAAAGGAGGCGGGCAGCCTCCTGGGCTGTGTTAGGAGTGTTGCCAGCAAGTTGAAGGAGGTGCTCTCTGCTCAGTGCTGGTGAGGCTGCATGTGCAGTGTCCAGTTCTGGACTTCCCTGTAGAGGGGGGATATACTGGAGAGAATTCAGTGCAGGACCACGTAGGTGGTTAAGGATCTGGAGCTTTTCTTCTGTAAGGAAAGGCCAAAAGGGCTGGGACTGTTAGCCTGGCTAAGAGAATGTTCAGGAGTGATTTTTGTCAATGCAGCAAAGGGAATGAAGAAGGAGGAGCCTAATGCATCTCAGTTTTGCCCCCTGACAGGACACTGCTTTGGCACAAATTAAAAATCATGACATTCCAGTGCATTCCAAGAAAGCAATTCTTCACTGTGGGAAAGGTCAAGCACTGGCATGTATTGTCCAGAGAGATTTAATATCTCCTTGGAAGTACTAAAACTTCAGCTGCACACAGTAGTGGACAACCTCTTGTCTCTGACACTGCTTGAGCAGGAGGTCTAATAGAATCAGTCACAGAATCACAAAATGGTTGAGGTTGGAAGTGACCTCTGAAGTTCATCTTGTCCACCCCCCTGCTTAAACAGGGCCACCTGGAGCCAATTGCCCAGGACTGTGTCCACGTGACTTTGAATATTGATGGGGATGGAGACTCCACAACCTTGCTGGCAACCTGTGCCTGCGCTCAGTCACCCTCACAGTAAAGGAAAGTGTAACCTTAACAGGTCCCTTCTAACCTGAATGGGTCTGTGATTCTATAATTCTTAGGAAAATAAACCAGAAGGAGAAGGGATCTACATGAAGTTTATTTGTCCTGTGAGAAGATGTCACAGGGAACAAACACAGTGCTGAACAATCAGATCCTGCAGCAAAGCTGTGTTGTAAGATGGTGGTTGTTGTGTTACTAGAAACAGAATCCTTAAATAGTTTATGTGGGAGAAGACCTTTAAGATCACAAGGTTCAACTGTTAACCCAGCATTGCCAAGTCCGTCACTAAACCACGTCCCTAAGTGCCACATCTACAGACCTTTTAAATACTTTGGGATTAGTGACTCCACCACTTCCCTGGGCAGCATGTTCCAATGCTTGAAAACCCTTTTGGTGAATAATTTTCCCTGAATATCCAGTCTAAACCTTCCCTAGTGCAACATGAGGGCATTTCCTCTTGTCCTATTGCTGGTTACTTGAGAGAAGAGACCGACCCCCAACGTTGTTTCAGCGAGTGGTAGGGCGGAACAAGGTCTTCCCTGAGCCTCTTTTTCTCCAGGCTGAACAACCCCAGCTCCCTCAGCCATTCCTTGTAAGACTTGTGCTCCAGACCCTTCACCAGCTCCATTGCCCTTCTCTGGAGATGCTTCAGCACCTCAATATCTTTTTTGGAGTAAGGGGTCCAAAACTGAACACAGGATTCAAGGTGTGGCCTCACCAGTGCTGAGTGCAGGGGGACAATCACTTCCCTGGTCCTGCTGGCTACACTTTCTGAAACAGCCCAGGTGCCATTGGCCTTCTTGACCACCTGGGCACACTGGTGGCTGATGTTGTGTTGCTGTTGACCAGCACCCCCAGGTCCTTTTCCACTGGGCAGCTTTCCAGCACTTCCCTCAGCATGTAGCACTGCATGGGGTTGTCATGATCCAAATGCAGGACTTGTCACTTGGTCTTGTTGAACCTCACATATTTGCCTCAGCAGAGAGCCCAGCAAAGAGCATGCCCTCCCATACCATAAGCAACAAGTTTCTCCAAGGAAATGCTGTGGAAAAGTGTCTAAAGGTTTTATAAAGGTCAGGTAGACAACATCCACAGCCTTTCCCTCATCCAGTAAGAGGGACACCTGGTCATAGAAGGAGATCAGGTTGGTCAAGCAGGGCCTACTTTTCATAAATCCATGTTGGCTAGCCGTGGTCACCTGGTTGTCCTCAGTGCCATGTGATGGCACTCAGGGTGATCTGTTCCATGACATTCCCTGGCAATGAGGTCAGTCTCACTCTGAATTCTCCTTCCAGCATTTCTTGTATTTGGGTACCACATTCACTGACTTCCAGTCAAGGTGAACATCCCCAGTTAGGCAGAACTGCTGGTAATGGATGATAAGGGGCTCAGTGAGCACTTCTTCCAGCTCCTGCAATACCCTTTGGTGTATCCCACCCAGCCCCATAGACCTGTGGGGCTCTAAGTGGTGTAGCAGGTCACTGACCATTTCCCCTTGGATTTATGGAAGCTTCATTCTGCTCCCTATCCCTGTCTTTTAGCTCAGGGAGCTGAATACTCCAAGAACACAACTGGTCTGAACACATCTGGACTGAGACAGAGAAGCCATTAAGTACCTCAGCATTTTCCTTATCCTTTGTCCCTATGTTTCCCCCCACATCCGTTAAAGGATGGAGATTGTCCTTCCTTTTGTTGTAAATACATTTTTAGAAACATGTATTGGACCTTCATGCTATAGCTTGATGCAAGTAAAGGGAACATGAGGGGAACTGAAAAGGTAGTGACAAAGCAACATATTTGTCCAAGCATTCTTGTAGGAAGAACTGCATGGTAACAAAATCCAAATGTAAGTAATTTATTATTTAGACTATTTTTGAGCTCTTTTAAGGCGTTTTGTGTGTTAAAGTCTTGCAGGCTGGTGTCTAGTGGCTATTAGTCCCCAGTTGGGGGATATTGCTGCAAAAATCTTAGCTTTCCTCTTCTGCAGCCTGTCTTCCACTTTTTTTTGTTTTGCAAGCAAATATCATACTCTAACTTCTAATATTTCACAACAGGCAAAAATATGGTTTGTGAGCCAGCTGTCATGCAACTGAGCTGCTTTGGCTGTGATTTTGGCAGAACCAGTATCTGTTATTTTTCCTACCCTGCCTGCAACTCTGCAAAGAGGAAGGGAAGGTTAAGCAACTGCCTCATGGAGATGTTTTTCATGAAGTGTTTTACAGAGCAATTGTTCCCTTTCAGAAATTTTTCTAAAATCCGGGGATACTAACCAGTGTTCGCAAAAAGTGTTTTTTTTCCTCAAGTGTTCCGTAGCTTTTGTTACCAAGTTGCAAATGGATTTAGTGTATTTGTTTTTTCAGAAATCACTATTTTTGGGTTCTTTTCTATTTGTGATTTGTAAAATTCTGGGTCAGTTTGTGATGTACGCATTGTATATACTTGGTGCATGTTTATTTCATAAAGCTTGCCAATACTTATTTGGCATTACACAAAGTTTGTGTGTATTTGTATGACACAGGTTTGTGTGCCAGGTTTCAGTTCATATATATACGTATTTTGTTTCCTCTTAACGATTTTATGGAAAGTCCTTTTGGAAACTTGATAAGTTATTACTGTAGGTGATATGCAAAATACAGCATTAAAAAGCTCTTGGAACTATTGTTTGTAAGCAGACATTTTATCAAGACGAGCAGATTGGGGGTTTTGAGTGATACTTATTTTTATTCTTTATTCTTGCAGCCTGCTGACAGCATTCCCATGGTTGAAAGCCTGCTGAATGTTTCAGCAGTAGAAGGAACCATAAATGTGTGGCTACTTAGTTGTCAATGGAAGATACCTGTCGAGACAGAAAGTTAAGCATGGAGAGCCTTAGGAAAGTTCAGTTGCCTTAGGAAGGTTCAGACCTCTAAATGTCATGAGACATTTGCTGGGTCCTCTTGGCTTGAGCCACTTTGACATTAATTCGTAGACTTGTGTTGGAGTGAGTTAGATAGAGAAACACCAAAGAGAACTGAGGACAGAATTAGGTGTTTGGTATAGACTGGACCTAACACTGGAGCCATTTTCTGAGTATTTCTCATTTTACAGATATAGATGCAATGCTAAAGCACCTACCCTAAAGCAACACGTTCTGTATGCCAGTTTTATAGAAGGTGTGTAGGGTTTTGTTTAGGTGAGTTATTTACTTTGGATTGCTTTATGGGGCATACTGTAAGGCAGCTTCTCATTACAGATGCCTAGAATTCTTGGCAGCTGAACTAACAGTGCAGAGATCACATTGGGCCAAGTCCAACCCAAGGGGATTTTGTTTGAAAGGACACAATATATGCCTAAATATGGGAGATGTAGTATGTAGAGAGTCTAAAGAAAAGTAGTTGCTTTCAGAAAACAAATATCCCTCCAGTTTGTAGAAGTAAGGCTGCTGAACACGGAAGCTTATGTACGTGTGGGAAAGGTAGCAAAATAGGGAGTGTGCAAGCAGCAACTTTGATATGTTTTACAGCAAGGTTTGTTGGTTGTGTTTCATCGCTTGGTACCTCTTCATCTCCTTGCCAACATGCAACCTTCATGTAGTTTTCTTGATACTCAGTTCTCTGGTCATAAAACCTACATCTATTGATTAGGCCATTTAAGCTCTGCCCACTTCTTTTGTTCAGTTTATCATCATTGTTAGCTCCTTCGTGTGAGCTGTTGCTTGTATGTCCCAAACTTCTCTTGAACTTCTTATTTTCTTTATTTTTCCTTTGGCTTTATGTTTACCAGGTGCTTCTCAGTTCTTAACAGCAAGTCTGGATGTCCTGTACAATAAGGGGGTCCCACAATTTTGAGATCTCTTCAGAACTTCTGGCTGACTTGATATTCCTTTTTTCTTTAGTATTTCCTTTATTTTGAAACTCCTAAAGTTGAACTTGTGTAGCAATGAGATTAGTGTATAGTAAGTTTCTTGCTGACAGGTGAACTGATACTTATCAGCCATAGTTCTGTGTTTGACATTAAGTTGCCTTGAAGCTGGATTACAAATTTAACAACTGTTTTGGAGCACTTCAGAGTACAGAGTAAATGGCTGGGGAGATAAGGAAGCCCAGCAGAGGCTGCAGTTGCTTTAATGTCTCTCCAGAATGGTTTTGTTCTTTTTGTGATCAAGTGTCTGATAGATTACCAGCTTACAGAAGAGAAGGAAGAAACCTCGAAATGCACAGTGTTGTAGTTCATTCCGCATGGCAGGAAAGTCTGATGCAGATCTGGTGGATCTTATTATAACAGATGAGTTAGCTCATCAGAGCTCTTACTCCAGCCTTGGGCCTGTGCCAGGAAGAATGGACTCAAGAAGTGGGCCCAAGGGAGTCTCATGAGGTTTAACAAGGCCAAGTCCAAGGTGCTTCACCTGGGTCGGAGCAACCCTCGGTATTAACACAAGCTGGGGCATGAACGGATGGGACAGCACCCCCCAAGAAGGATTTCGGGGTGCTGATGGAGGAGAGACTGAACACAACCCAGCCGTGTGCACTCACAGCCTTGAAAGCCAAATGTGTCCTAGGCTGCATCTGAAGCAGCAGAGCAAGGAAGGGGATTCTGAGCCTCTGCTCTGCTCTGGTGAGACCCCACCTGCAGTGCTGCATCCAGCCCTGGGGTCCCCAGCACAGGAAGGACATGGAACTGTTGGAGCAAGTCCAGTGGAGCACCTCTTCTGTGAGGAGAGGCTGAGAGAGAGAACTGGGATTGTTCAGCCTGCAGAAGAGAAGGCTTCAAGGTGACTTAATTATGTCCCTCCAGTACTTGAAGGGAACCTACAACAAAGGTGGAGAGGGGTCATTTACAAAGGAATGTAGTGACAGGACAAGGGGGAGTGGTTTCAAACTGAGAGAGAGTAGGTTTAGATTAGATATTAGGAAGAAGTTCTTTATTGTGAGGGTGGTAAAGCACTGGAACAGGGTGCTGAGAGAAGTTGTGGATAGCCCATCCCTGGAGTTCTTCAAGGCCATGTTGGGTGGTGCTCTGGGCAGCCTGGTCTAGTGATAGATGTCCCTGCCCATGGCAGAGGGTTGAAATTAGATGATCTTTAAGGTCTCTTCCAACTCAGGCCTTTCTATGATTCTGTGATTCTTTCTATGATATCTTCAAGCAAATGTAAGCAATAAAGAAAAGCAGACATTGTCCCTGTCATCTTATTGTCTAGACTGTATCCTTCCTCAACTAGAATTTTTAGGTGTGTTGCTTCTGCCTATCAATTTGGCTGCCTCTATTCTAGGTAGAACTACTGTAAGGTAGGTTGAAAAGTGCACAGAAGCCCACCCTGAAGAGGTGCTGTGGCATGGCTCGCTCTCAAGGGGAAAGCCTGCGAGAACAGGTAATACCTGCTGCTCTCCAGGTGGATCTGTCCTAGGTCCTGAACTGTATCACTGACAATTTCAGAGTGGGAATTGAGATTGTAGATGAAAAAGTTGATAGAGGATGTAAAACTGTGAAAGATTAGATATACTTAAGACTGTAAATGTTTAGCTTCAGAAAAACTCACAGCCAAACTAGTAAGTAGAAATGTAAGAACGATGAATAAAAGGTACCTCATGAGAGGTTTTACACATTGTGTGGAATTCAAGTGATTGTGATTCAGAAGTGCAATGCTATTGGAGCATTTCAGCTTTTTATTTCAAATTGTGTGTGATTCTTTTGTGTCAGAAACCTGAAGTAATTCTTGACCTGTTCTTTGTATTTCAGAATTATGGGGCTTTTTTTTTTCCCACTTCCTTTTTTTGTTGTTGTTTTCTCAAAAAGGAGGACTAGTTACTATGAGAGAATAGTGGAATTAGATGTCAGTGATATAAATGAGTTATGGTTTAGGCTGAAGGAACTGAGACTGCTTAATTGTCAGAAGACTCATTTCTCCTTGGTATTGAAAAAAATTCAAGGTAACTATGGAAAAAGAGAAAAATAAATTGAATTTTCTGTAATAAAAGTGTGAAAAATAGCATTTAATTGCCATAAAGGCAATTTAGAAAAGACCTCAAAAAGAGTTCTTTAGTAGGATTACATAGAACATGGTGGGAGTCTGATTATTGGCAGTGTTTAATATCTCCACAGGAAAGATATCTGTTGGGAATGCAGTGGAATTTGACTAGAGTCACAAAATCATAGAATATGCTGGGTTGGAAGGACCCATCAGGATCATAGAGCCCAACTGCTGGCCCTGAACAGGACATCCTCAAGAATGACATCATGTGCCTGACAGCATAGTCCAAATGCTTCTTGAACTCTGTCAGGTTGGTGCTGTGACCACTTCCCTGGGACGCCTGTTCCAGTGCTCAGCCACCCTTTTGGATGAAACACCTTTTCCTGATATCCAACCTAAACCTCCCTGATGCATTGTCAGGCCATTTCCTCAAATGCTGTCACTGGTTATGAGAGGGAACAGATCAGTGCCTGCCTCTCCTGTTCCCCTCATGAGGAAGCTGTAACTGCAGTGAGGTCTCCCCTCAGTCTCCTCCAGGCTGAACAGAGCCAGTGACCTCAGCTGCTCCTCATATGGCTTCCCCTCCAGACCCTTTGTCATCCTGGTTGCCCTCCTTTGGACACTCTAATAGCTCTGTGTCCTTCTTGAGTTGTGACACCCAGAACTGCCCCCAGCACTCGAGGTGAGGCAGCTTCAGAGCAGAGCAGGACAATCCCCTCCCTTGCCCAGCTGGTGATGCTGTGCCTGATGCTCCCAGGACATGGTTGGTCCTCCTGGCTGCCAGGGCACTGCTGACTCACGTTCAACTTGCCATCAACCAGGACCCCCAGTTTTATGCTGGACCAGGGGTTCTTTCCAGACACTGTTTTTAATTGTTCTAGAGTACCTTCCATTTGACAAATTACGGTTTAGATTTCCTGGAGACGTGCACAAGCTTTCTGTATGGCTGAAATTTGAAAAAGTATTGTTAAAGATCCTGTACAGTGTCCATGTTGATTCATTTGCCCAGAGACACTCTTGATTGTTGCACGTAAGCATGTTCTTTGTCATGAGCTTTCTAGCTCACCTGTGGCTATTGGTTATATCCGAGGAAGTGTGGATCCATTCAAGTGACTGGGTTATCTTAATGCAGGCATGTATTTTAAGTGTGATAAGGTGGTTTTCATCCCTTGTTCTCTTGTTGGCTTTGTGTACTATTGTAGGTTTGATTGTGCTGACTAATTCCCATAGACGTTGCTCTTGTGCCTGATTTTGATGTCTGTTTGCTGATCCAGATGGTGAACAGATGAAAAGCTCAGTATGTCTCTACTTGGAAGCATAATCAGAAACATGGCATGACACCAGGAGAAATGCAAAACTCAGAAAAAAATACACTCTTTCCACAATGCTGAAGCATGTTTCTTGTACAGTCAAAATTTACTTTGTTTTGTCAACAAACGGTGAGGATCACAGAATAGTTGAGATTAGACAGGACTTCTGGAGACTGTCTAGTGCTGAAAGTAGGATCAACCAGAGCAGGTTGCTCTGAACGTTTTCCATTTGGGTTTTTGCAGTATCTTCAAGGATGGAGAATCTGTAACCTCTCAGGGCAGCCTGTTCCAGTGTTTGACCATTCTTACAGTTCTTAGGTTTAAATGGAACTTCGTGTATTTATTTTTTTACCCATTGTCTTATGGCCTGTCATTAGATATTGCTTAGAAGGGTCCATCTCCATCTTTGCTCTCTCCTATCAGGTATGTATTCACATGGAGGAAATTCCACCCCTGCCCCTCTCAAATTTTCTCTTTTCCCAGCTAAACAATCTCTGCTTGCTTGGTTTCTCCTCATATGACAGATGCTCCAGTTCTTTAAGCATCTTGGTGGCCTCTCTCAGGATTCACTCCAGTAAGCAAGTCTTTCCTATTCTGGGGAGCCCAGAGCTGGTCATGGTATTCCAGATACGGTGTTGCAAGTTGTGTGTGGAGCATGAGTCAACTCCCTCAACATGCTGGCATCAGCAAGCTCTTCTGCACCCCTTTCTCTCTGGGGAACTGTATCCCAGGGATTCTTCAAAGTAGATTGCCGAACAGGCCAAAGTCTGTTTTTGTGAAGTTTAGGGTTGTGATCCTGGTTTTGTCTTGCTCCCTTCTTTAAGGTTCCTGAACTTCACCTCCACTGTCACTGCATCCAGTAACATGATGTGATGAAAGACCCTGAAACTTGATGGTGACTACACAGCTTGCTACTGTGATCTGCTTGACAGTTTGAGCTTGGATTTCACTTTGGGCTGTTCAGAAGCAAATGCTTCCTACATCTTGTCCAATCAAGTTGATCAACAGTAGCAACAGTTCACCTAGTGGAGGAAACAAAAGAATTTTTTGATACCAGAAAGGTGACAATGTTTCATTTCCAGTGTTACTGAGTGATTGCCGCTTCCTAAGAGAATTTCCACAAGCCCTTGAATGCTTAATTTAACTATGTTGAGTAAGCACTTTTGGAAACAGAGTAATACAATATGTTTGTTACTTGTCTGAACACAGCAACTCTTCACTAGACCTCTCCTGTCAACAGTATACTTCTTCCCAACCAGAGCAAGCAAGTTTAGACAAATATACTAAGTCACTTGGAAATCTTAAAAACTTGAGCATGTGTTAGCATGTGGTTTCCTAAATTCACTAATTTTTCAAAAGTGTACTCAAATATTTAATTAACAGCAGAATGATTGTGTCTGATGCTTTCTAGCTACTGGGACCTTTGGTACCATGTTTCAGAAGCAAAGGTTTTAGGTCAGACAGCACTTAAAAAAAACTTTTGTTGTTCTTATTCTGCCTTAGCAGCAGAGACAGAATAATATTTTCCACTCATTAGACACACATTTAGTGTAACATACAGCCTGGAAAAGCTTATGCAGGTGTTTCACTAACATAATGTTAATCGAAATTGAGTAATTCAGTAACAGCATTGTGTGGAGGAACACCCTCAACATACAAAGCTTCCCTCTCAAATTTAAGCTTATGAATTGCAGTTCAGGACTTTTGGCCCCCTTTCCCCCTTTTTTCTCTCTTTGATTTGAGACAATTATTTTGTATTCCAGTGTTGAACATTTTAGGTATTTTATTCTCAACAGATTTTTCTGTAAAGGCTGTAATAGCACCATTCACTCTGTGTCCATTTGCCAAAAGTATTTTTTGTCAAGGTGTCTTTATGTTCTGTGCTCATTTGACCTGCACTTCCTTTGTGGTCCAGTTCAAAACTTGGTCTCCAGTGTTACAATGTCTTGAAGCAGTTTGCAGAAAACTTGGTTGAGATTTGCTGATAATGAGTGTTTGTTTTGTGGTAACTAAATGGTATAAACAGCTGAGTTAGAAGTTGAAGGCTAAAGGCCTTCTGCCAGCAGAAGCAGATTGTCAGCACAGAGTATCAAGACCTTTACAATGACAGCTAGGAGCATTTTACAATTGTAAACCAGTAATATAATTAATAATTTAGCTAAAAAATCCAGCTGAGCCATATCAGATCTTGTTAATCTTCAGGCAGTAGAATAGTCAGGCTTAGAATTAACACATGTGCTTTCCAACTGGAAATTGCTCATAATCTGCTTAACATTGTTTTTCATTAATATATTTGCCCATGCTTTATGCTTTCTTTCTGAATATTGAAACATCTTGGCATAATGGTATAGGACAGTAGAACTGTGAACAATCTTTGTTACATGCAGATACATTAAGAATATGTTAGTATTATGTGTAGTAAAGATAGGTTGCTTAGAGCTATTTATAAAATTAGTGTGATGAGGTGTTTATTTCTTAATTGCTTTCTTGTTCTGAAGGTTTGTTTAGATATGGAAGAAAGTATACTTCCCAACAAAAACATGGGGATTTCAGTATCCTTGAGGTTCTGTTTCTAGAAACTATAGGGAGATAAATGTGGATTCTTAATATGGCATTCCTGTCTTAAGCTGGTTCCATGTAGAAAATTGTTCAAGCCCAAAATTTGCTGAAGATAATGACTGCCACAGTGGAGCAGTCAGACGGTGCTGCTGCTTGCAGCATCTTAGTGGTTGTTGTATGAATGAGACAGATCTTAGCACCATCAGTAAACCCATTGCTGATCTTTCATGTTTGGTAATTGAAAAAAACATTGTCTGGGTATCACTGACAAATGAAGGTAGTCTGCCACATGGTGGGGGCTTGGTTACTTTGGAAATGAGCCCAACCTTAGTAAGTGGGGGGAAGGCTTTAGTGGGGGGTGGCGAGGGGGGCTTCAGATGTATCCATAAACAGAAAGAAATACTTGCAAAAAATACAGAAACTGGTCCAGTGGAATATTTACAAGATGGAAAATGTGTTTATAATGTTTGCAGACTATAACAAATTTGGAGAGTTTTCAAGGATTGTGGCAGGGAGGATTATATTTGAAATGTTTCGGCAACTTGAGTTAGTATCTTTTAAAACAAAAAGAAAAAAGCTATGCTTATCAAGTTATACGTGGTAAGTGCAAATTGCACTGTGTTTAAAAGGCATAATTAATAACACACGAAAATAGAGTATGGGAAACTCAGTTTGGAGGTTTGCAAGAAAATGTTTTCCTGCTAGTCCAGGTTAAATAGGTCTGCTGTGCCATATTGCTGTGCAGCTGCCAAATAATACCTGGAATGCATTTACAAGTGTGACCTTGGAGGCATTATGAGACATTATTTCTTCCTCTTCCTAACGGCAAATAACAAGTACTTTTGTCAGTTTTGGTCAGTGTGGTTAATTGTGGTATGAACTGAGAGAGCCCAGAAGATGCTTTTATCAAGACTTTTAAACTGAAAGTTAGGGTGCAAGTTTCATAAAAGGTCATTTGGTCCAGAGCAGAAAATTGAGTGGCTACAGAATGGAAGGGGGTGCACTGTTCTACATGTTTGACAGCAGAATAAGAGTTAACTGTCTTAAATGCTATTAAGGAAGAAAAACTTGTCGAGTTAAAGAAAACAAAATAATGAGTTGGATTGTGGACTTTGATTGTTGAAATTTGAACAGTGAAGATTATATGAAGCTTCTTTTCCCTGCTCCTTAAATAGGAACTGTTATGTACTGTTATGCACTGAAACTTTACTGTTGAGGGAACCTTGAGCAGTCATCATGGTTCTCTGTGAGCTTTAATTTACTGGGTATGGAGAGGGAATTCCACCTCTGCTCACTGAGTTACTTCTCTTAACTCCAGGATAATGATGTTTGTTCCCTATAACAAAAGTGGTGAGCTGGTTTGTTTCCACAGGAAGTGTCTTGAGGAACATATCTTAATATAGGTCAAGAGGAGAAAGCTGATGAAATTTCTAGGAGGCAGCTTTCTTGGCATACTCTGCAGGAGTTCTTCGTTTTGAGCTTGTATTCTCACTGCTGGCTGTTGGTCAGCCTTCAGTTTTTCCAGCTTTTAACTACTGACCCATGAGGCTTCTACATCCTTGCAGTCTGAATGCTGTACAGAACTAACCGCTATGCTTTTAGAACTTCAAAATTTTCATTCAAAACAAAGTTGTTTGAATAAAATATTAAGATTTTTCTGATTCTCAGTCTGTTACTGAAGATGCAGCTTCTTGCTGCCTGTGGTTTTGAGATGTCATAGTTTTATTTTTCCAGCTAATCTGAACTGTAAGATGTTTGCATAATGTTTAAGTGGTACAGAGGAATGTTAGTAGCTATTGCTTTAAGTCCTATATAAGATGAGCTGTATAGGTAACATATGCCTTTTCTTTTTCCTTTGGATTTATAATCTGAACAAACCAGTAGGTTAAAAAACCTGCATCTCAGAGTAATCTTGGTGATGTTGACAGAACAACTGTCTGTGCATGTGGTGTCTTTGTTTATATGATGACTTTTTTATTTCTCTTGGGTAGTAAAGTGGAGGAGAAAAAGAGTGTGGTAGGAATGAGGTGTGGGCAGGAGAGGATTAGAGGAGCTTAGAGAAGTGTTAGCTAGATCTGTAATGTAAAGGGATGGACATTAAGTCTATAAACTCAGGGTGGGAAAAGTCTAAACAAAAAAAAAAGACATTGCAGTTTCTTTCATCTACTGATTTTTTTGCGAAATGATATATTTTTACTGCTTACTTTTTGTCTTGGAAGGCTTGAATCTTTGTGTGGTAAAGACTTCACAAAGCAGTGTTCTGTACTAACTTGTTATTTTACTGGGAATTGTCAGTAATTCCTGCTTCTAGTTGGCACTAACCAACTTGTAATAGAAACAGTAGAGTAAACCAGTAGAAAAGTCAGGGATTTCTTTCTGTCCCAGCATGTATTCTGCTTAAATTGATGAGAGTAAAGGCCTGTAATTCAGTGGAACATTAGGAAAGCATCATTTTAAATGCTTTGTATTCTGATTTATACTCTAAAATTCTACCTGTGATTGTTCCCTTTGCTTAGTAGAAAAAATTTTAAGAGTACTCCTGACATTTCTTGCCTCTGTGATTTTTACCATGGGATACAGAAGGGAGTTTGTTTTGTTCTCATGGTTTTTCTTCTCTTTTTCAGAAGTAAGAAACTTTTTAGCAAGAAAAAGTTGAAAAGAAAACAGAAGACTAAATTGAAAGTAAAAACACGCAACAAGGTAAGTCTGGAACTGACTCAAATTTCTAACTCAAAAATGACAGTAACTTCAGTTGAGAGAAATACAAGAAAGCATATTGTAACTAGCAATTTGTTTGTTTAGAGGAGTTAATAATAGACCAGTATTGTCTGTTTACTGTGTTCTGTATGACTGTGATACCAGTGTTAGCCTTATTCAACTGCTTTTGCTATTAATGTTCAACATGAAATAATGTGAACAGTGTTTCTGGTTCTCCAGTTCCTAGACCCTAAGTGTAGCTAAACATGTTGGTCTTAGAGGTAAATGTTGAAATCTGTGTCTAGCCAACAGTTAGAGACTGGTGCTGCAAAGGTTTGGCCATATCAGCTAAAGGAGAAAGGGAGCATTCTAAGGACTCCAAAGTTAGCTTTGAAAATTCCTCCATAATGGAAAATGTAATAGATGATACTTAAGTGTTTCTGTTAGTGTTTTTCCCCATGTAACCACTGCCTTCATCACTTCAAATGCATGGGAACCTTATAGTGAAGTTGATGAAAATGTTTACATGTTTACTCTTTACAGAGAATGAATGAATCTATGCAGAAGGAAACACTTCCAAAATATTGCTCTGCTGCATTCTTTCTCTATTAGAGAGCTATTAGTTCTCTATTTCAGCTGGAGTCTCGGAGGGATTTTTCTGAAGGCTTGCTGCAGGCATGAAAGCTTCTTCCTTGTAGTCAGTAGAGAGAGCTCATTTTTGAATGATTCTGAAGGACAGAACAATGAAAATATCCAGTGAAAACACTTTCCTAGTCAGTTGAATGCCCTTGTAATACAAATTCATTGTAGAACTACTTGGCCATCTTATCCCTATTTACCAAACCTCATGTAGTTACTCTATCTCAAGACAGATGACTTTGGGAGGGTGAAGCAAACCCTCTATCTATTCATTTGGTATTGACTTTTTGGAGGCTTACCAGATTATTCTGCTTATCTCAAGTAGTGCAGCTTCAGACTGTGGTATAGAAAGGCCTTATCTTCAGTTCTGTTCTCAGTCCTGTACAGTGAAATATTTGTGGTCCAAACTGAATTTCTCAGCCCTTTTTCAGTTGCTGTGATATTAAAAGTTTTAGCCCTGTCCCTGTCATTTTATCAGACCCACTGTCAACAAAGAAAAAACCAAATTAGACACTTGAAGAAATTTTGCAGAATGTAGTTAGTCTTCGTTTGTTCTGTCTGGTGACAGAAACTTGTGCTTTAAAATAAGGTAACTCTTCAGCTTTGATGATTGTTACTGTATAAAGGGACTCTTGTCTATCTGGGTGATGGGGCCCTAGGTGAAGTGCCAAGTAGGAAGCTAAATACAGAATGACTGTTCACAAGCTTAACACTCAGATGTGGTTCTTGGTTTTAGTTGCACTGGATAAATGGAGTGACAGAATCCTTTCTGAATGGCCCAGACAACATGAACATACTAAAGGCTACTTCTTCTCAGTAGTTATAGATTTGGCACTAACTGATAATCTTTGGGCCTGATCCCTATGGAGAGTTGTTCTCAGGATTTTTCTTGGATTTAAAACAGTTTCTACTTGAAGCATTGAGATTTTTGTCTTTGAAAGGCATGATGTGTTTTTGCATGTCTTTTACTGATGCCATTATTCTAGACAGTCTTTGAGGCAGCCCAGGGTTGACCAGCAGAGCATTGGTCTTCATTCTGAGTGACAGAGGTACAGAAAGGCACTTCAGCTTATTCCTGCATGAAGCAGAAAATGATCTATTTTCTGTAAAATGTAGCTGAAAAGGGAAAGAGAAAACAACTTCATGTCTTTAGGTTATGAAACTTTACTAACTGACAAAGTGTGGTGGTTTTGGGTTTTTTGGTGGTTTATTGTGAGTTTTTTAGGAGGTTTTTTTAGATACTTTTCAGTGCATCCCAATGTTACCCTGACAGAATCCGCACAGTGATCATTTTTGCTCTGGAATGTCTGAAAATGGATGTGTGTATTGTCAGGTAAATGTGAGCTTCCATTTGGAAGACTTAAAGCAGATTGAAAAGCCTTTCACTACTGTACATTCTGAACAGTAGAGTTTGTGTGCATCAGTTTATTTTTTGAAGAAACAAGAGTCCTTTATTCTGGACAGAGATGGGAGCTTTCTCTTAAGATACTTTTAGTAGAGGCAGGGAGTGCCTTAAATCAAGAATAAGGTGAAGGAACCCAAAAATGTGTTATATCCTGTGCTTACTAAAAATGATAGAGTAATTGAAGAGGAGAGAACTTTAACAAAAAAGTAATTGTTGAGTAACTGGAAGAAAATTATTTCCGCCATTTAAGCATTAAATGTTAGAACATTTTAGGTATAAAACATTAATAGGTGTTTAACACAGCCCAGTAGTTTGAGTGTTACTCTGTTTCTAAGATGGGTCATGCTGTGGTCATTGATGTTTGAACTATCACTAACTTTTGGATGTGTGATTTAGTATCTATTTTTTTATATGAAGGTCTGAAAGTTTTCCATGTGGTGCAGTGTGTTTTGCCTTTAGAAATTCAGTGCTGACATAAGTGACTTTTACATAGAAAACATGTTTGTGATCATTAGATGTGGGTGTAGCACCTTGGATTCCAGTGCCTACCTGCCCGCTCTGTTTTGTTTTTCTTTTAGCAAAATTTATCATCAGAAAATTGTAGACTGTGTAATTTTTCTCAAGTCTATGAACATTGTTGCTAACCCTCCATCCCCACTTCAGACACACTGGATTTTTATTCCCCTTTACTGTTAATTTATACAAGTACTGCTTGGGGCACTTGGATTGAGGGAGACTAGACAGAAGAGCACAGTTCACCATATTCTGTTTCCATAACGTTGTTTGAAGAATACAAAAAGATTGGAGTCCACCAAACACAGATTGTACTTGAAATGATTGGGATCCGCCTGTTTAGTTTTTGCAAAAGTTTTAAGCTATGACTCTTTTAGCTTTATACAAATGGAAGGAATAAAACTTTGGGAAAGGGAGGTTCATGTAGCAGACAAATTTATTGTAAGCAAATGATTAGATGTATAAAACAGATCAACTGGGATGAATATTGTCTCATGAAAATCACATGTAGCTTCTCAAAGATTTTGGCAGTATTTTCTGGCTTTTGTTTTATTTGGTCTTTCAACCTCAAGAGGGCATCCCTTTCTAAGACATCCAACTGTCCACAGGAGCATTTGGTGAGCTTCTCTTGTCTGTGTTAACACATGGATTAGGTCAGATGGTTATTATAACCTGACCCTTCTTTAACAACAGATTAACTTTCCTCTCCTAGATTGTAGTCTGTTTCCATCACATTTAAGAATAAACCATTACTACAGTCATCTCATTGAAGAGGGAGAAAATAAATAGGTCAGAAAATAGGCATGTGTGGATTTCATCTTTAGGGAAGACTCTTTGTGAAATGAAGTGTAGAGGAGAACAGACAGTTTTGGTTTTCTCACTCCTTTCCTTGAGTGTACTGGAACATTATAAAAGGCTGACTGAGAAGTGCCCTTACAAGTAGGTTGCTCTTATCTTAAGAGTCAGAGCCATGCTGTTTAACCTCTCCTACATAATGCATCCTTGCTTTTAGCAGGGACTATATGTTTACAAGGACAGGCCACGCATCATGGTGTGGGCATTTGTGCTTCATTCTCTCTCTCATAAGTTAGCCTCTTAGCTTTTAGAAAATAAAAAGTAACACACAAGAAATAAAATCCTACCTTGACATATTAAAACTTTTTTCACAAATATTAAAGTTTTATCGTGTATGTTTCATCATGTATCTTAATTTTAGAAGGTACACTTTAAATTTATGATGTTACCAAGTGAAACAATAAAGATAAAGATTTCAGAATGTTCCACTTCATTACTCATATGAAAGCTGCTAAATATAAAAGCTCATATGAAAACTACTGAATCCAAAAACATAATTCTGTTTTCCAGTCTAGAAGCTCTGGGTTTTTTTGAAAGTGATAGAAATTTCATATTCCAAGAAACCAAATGCTTTGGGAGAAAAGCTGGTATGGAAGCTATCATCTCATCTTCTCTTAGTGTCAGTCATGCTTAAGGAGCACTTTGGATTGCAATATTCCAGAAGAATATTAAGAAAATTAAGAAAAGGACATTCAGAGGTGGAGTAAAACTGATTGTTGCTCTTCACCTTATTCACAACTGTTATGTGACTCTCGATACCTGTAACACCATGGAAACAAGCTATAAGGGGAGTTTCTTTCTTGAGATATTGTATCCCATAGCTCTAAGAGTGGTCCGTTTGGATTATTAATAATCCTAGGTCTGTAAAAAATTAATAAATTGCTTTGCTGAATTCTTAGAAGTTGATTAGCATTTTGGCTTTGTTTCTTTGTTTTTCTTGGCAATGTAGAAGTATTTTATGCCAACATGAAATGCAGTATCATTAAGAGAATGGTTGTAACTTAAAACTGACTTTTTTAGTTTAAGAATTGCTAAGTAAGGTTCTGTAGGTACAGTTATTGGTTAGATTTTCTTAATGATCTACCTCAGTTTATGAGTCAGCAGCAAGATCATACAGGTGGTATCCTGAGTCTCATAGTATTGGGGAAGTTTTTAGAACTGTGTAGAAGACTCATTAGTTGCAGAAAAAGAAACTTTCAGTTGATGATGGGATGAGCTTAAATCCAGGTTTTCTAAATCCAGGAAACCAAGTAAAATCTGACCTCAGCAAAGTGAATCTGCTGTTTCCTGGAGAGGAATAAAGCTTGTTTCATATGGAAAAAACTTTTGTCTGTTTTGAATACTTTCCTCTACTTCTGTTGAAGAACAGAAAAAAAAAAAAAACCAAGTAAAAAAAAGCTGCTCATTGAATAAGTGCTTGCATTAGAGGGACAGAAGAAATTACTGTTTCTTTTTTTTTATCAGCTCCATCTTTGCCTTTTGTAAAGGAAATCTAAGTAATGTTTATACAACCTGCTTATATACCTCCACTTTTGAACAGATGTTTATTTTGAAGTCCTAGCAGCTGTAAGTGTTACAGTTAAAGCCCCTCAGACTTGAGCAAATCCATCACAAATAAATCATCAGTGGTTTTTACGTTATGATGATGTTTCTGGAGAATGTTGTGCTTTACTGAAGTCTGGGTAGGAGATCAGCGTATTCATGCACTGTGGTAGAAAAGTAAAACACTAAACACAAAGATAGAATGGTTAAAGTATTTACTGTTCAGTTGTTGTATTGAGAATAAGGAGTTTATTCTGAAAATTAGTCAGCTCATTATTAATAGACAAGAAAACATAAACTGATTTTATCTAGCACTGTAATGTCTAAAATTATCTGTACTGTCTTAACAACTTGGCCACCCTATTTCAAATGAGGCAGTATGAGCTACAGAACTTAGGCTGTTCTGGATCAAAGACTAAGCTGACAAGAGAGAATTGGAATGGAAACTCTTCACAGAAGTTACAAGTACAATATGGGTTATTAACTATGTAAGTGAACTCCAGATAGAGATATTTCAGCAGCTCCAGATATTTTTCTCTCCTTGTAACTGTCTGTAAACTAGGAAGTGTGTATTAAGTTTACTGAATTTTTTTTTAACCTGTGCAGTTCAACTGAGTTAGCTCTAAAGCTGAAAGCTTATACTGTGTGTCTGCCTTAACAGCAGCTGCAAAAACTCTTGGGATAATGTTCAGAAGAGTTATGTGTTACAACTGCTTAGTTTTCTGGTGCCAAATAAACTTCAAAGCAGCTCGCCATCAGTGGTGACAGTCCAAATTTATTTTCATGCTATTTGATACTGGAATAACAAATGGGGTTGTACCTTGAGTTCTTGCACTGATTATTATTGTGGGGTTTTTAACAGGAGCTTTATTATTTCAAAGATATTAATGTTGAACAAAGGCTAAACTTTGCTGTCTCTCAGTCCCTAATGACAGAAGTTCTGTTGTGCCAAAGAAAAGAAAACTGCCAAACTTCAGTATGTATGTAGGGAACTTCCGGCTTTTTTGGTTTTGTCCTTCATTAGAGTTATATTTTTGTGCTTACTGCTAACACTGACACAGGTAAGAAAAATTAGCACACTGTGTTGGATAAAATAGATTGCATAGTAAAGCATTGCTTCTTAATGTTCAAACTTTCAATAACTATAATAATAATGGAAAGGAAGGATAGGCAAATATATACCAGTATCCTTAGAATAATATTATAGTGGGAAAAAAAAAAGGGAATATGTAACAATGATATTTTGAAATAATGTCGGGTTTTTTTTTGTTATGTTTTGTAACATATGATGTTAAAAGGTCTGGCTTAGAGTCTTGTGTTATTTCTGGTACGAATAAAAATGTACGTGCAGATAAAAATGTTTTTGATCTACAAAGTTGTGGCAACCATATTGTAGAAAAATAAATCACCCCATTAAAATATCCAGTTCACTGGTTCTCAAATTTCTTCTTACCTCTCCTCTGCTAATTTAATTTCTTTTTTCCGTCACTGCTCTCACTAATCTGTTTCAGATCACTGTAGTATAATTCACTGCATAATTTCCTGCCAGGTGAATGTGGCAATGCATAATACCTATAACCTGTAAATAAAAACAAAAAAGTTGAAAAGCCTCCACTATCACTGTGCTTCCCCTCCCCCTGTCCCTCAAGAATACAAGAAAGAGACCAAAATGACCTTGTGAAGTTGGTCATGACCCTGGGTCTCTCTGGCCTATTTGATCTCCCAGATTTTGCCTTGCCATGGTCAAGCAGATTTCTCCTGCACTCTTAACCTAGGCCTTCTTTGGTTACATAGTCTCTGTGCCCTCTCTCTACACCCAGCTGTTACAGAGAACTGCTACCTCCTATATGCCTGAAATCCAATTTTCAGAGCCTGTGTTCAGATCAGCCTGGTCTTTGGTAGTGCACAACCAAATGGAAAGAATAGCCCTACTTGGGGATTAATTTGTTGTTGTGGAAGTTTGTTTTTTCAAATTAGTGATACCTCCTGTCCCATTTCACTGTTGCAGAGTGGGAGAGTACAGAGCAGATTTTAAAAAATGTTTTTTCTTATTATTTTTCCAAGTCTAATGACACCTTTGTTGAAGGCTCTACTGAGTCTTGGCCAGGGCTGACAGTAATACACCAGTAGTAGGTACCAAGGTGGGCCATGGTAGTGGTAGTTTCTCAGAATAATTTCCCAACTGCTTTGTGGCTCAGAGCTTCTGAAAACAGGATGGTGTCCTGTTAAGTCATACACCTTGATTTCTGTATTTAGTAATTAGTCCATTAGATATTTATTATCCTCAAAACTATTATCTGCAGCATTCTGACAGGAGTTTTTGAACTTGCCATTAGTTTTCATTTAATGGCAAAACAAGTGGTTTTTTAAAATTTCTGGTGTATGTTTAGCAAATAGCTTAATTTTTTTGTATTTACCAATAGGTTAAAATTAACAGCTATAATAACAATATAATAATAAGGAATGTATTTTAAAAATCAATAGTAATTAAAAACCAACTGTTGTTGAGAAGATAAAGCACCAATTCTGCTACTCTTTTCACTGGCACAGGTTTGGACCATTCTGTAGCCTGAACTGCTTTCTTTTTCAGTCCCAGTGTTCTGATCAAGTTTTGGGAGTTAGAGACTAAAGCAGGATGGAATCTATTGAAATTTCTTCCTCTTCTTCCCTGCCTGCAATATAACTGGTACTTCAACAGGAAAGTTGTCTCCAGTGTAGAAGGAATTTGGTCTGTCAAAGTTACTGAGACTGTTGAGATTGTTTATATTTAACAAAGCTCAGAACTTCTAATAAACTAAAATCAA
This sequence comes from Climacteris rufus, assembly GCA_013398175.1. Lineage (NCBI taxonomy): Eukaryota > Metazoa > Chordata > Aves > Passeriformes > Climacteridae > Climacteris > Climacteris rufus. Next base: position 471,892 of record VZRZ01006610.1, read on the forward strand.
AACAAATCTTGTTTTTCAGACTGAAAACCTAGAGAGTACAATAACCATACCAGATATCAGATTACACAGCAATCCTTCAGCTTTTAATGTTTACTGCAACGTCCGCCATTGCGTGTTGGAGTGGCAGAAGAAGGAAGCATCTGTGTCTTTGGCCTCAAAGAATAGCGTGCAGAGTGGGGATTCAGACAGTGATGAAGAAGAGGAATCCAAAGAGCCACCTATTAAACTTCCAAAGGCAAGTAACCAGTACCACTTAAAGTGTGCCATGTATGTCATCTAAGCTTGGTATGTTCTTTTGGGGGAGTACAGAGCAACATTATAAGCCAGTTGCTCAGAAAGCTGCTGTAGTTTTATTTGTGGTCCATCTAGTTCAGAATAATTCGATTGAATGAATTAGGATGATCTGTGTACCTGCCCAAATTAAAGTCAGTTAAATGCCAGGTAAACTTTGGAGTTGTACTCCTTTGTAAGTGTTGGTGCTTGAAAAACTGCAACCTCAAAAGTCTACGCAAAAACGATGCAAATAAGGCAAATCTAATATCCGTCAGAGGCTACTCGCTCATAATGGCAAAGGGTGCTCTCTCTTGCTTTACCCTCCAAAAAGAATAAGTCTTTCTGCTATTGGAAGTCAGTTGGTAGAATGTTTTCCAATGTGTTTTTTCAGGTATGCATGTAATTGCAGTAACTGTCAATTATTCTTGTTACCATAGTCTTCTAATCTTTCCCTGTTTTGGTTAGATAGTACTGCACATTAAGATTTTGATGCTTTAGGTCAGAAATTAGAGTGGGTTTTTTGGTATTTACTACTTCTGTGCTTATAGTAGGATTAAGGGTGGAAAGTCAGAAATAATCTTTATGGGACTTACTGATGTTTTTCCTTAATTTTTTCAATTTGCTGATTGACTTGTTTTGCATTATAACTTCTGTGCATTCAGTTGTGTTCATTGCTACCTTATCAATGCTATGAATCGTGCTTCATTTTGTTATTCATCTGAATCTACCAAACATATTCAGATCTACTTCCTTTGTTTGTATTTGCTGTAAAACCAATACAAATGCTGAATTAAGAAGATTGTTTCAACCATGGTTATGTAGAATGCTCGAGCTGCTCAGAAAACTAAGATTTTAAAGATGATTGGTTTTAGGTGTTACTATCTAAAGGGCAAAGTTGGCACTCTGGAAAATAGTGGTGGTGAGTTGCAGAGAAACGTAACCAAGTCAGCTAAATAAAATTTCATGATTGATAATTGCAAAATAATGTGTGGTCAGTAGAAATAAAGTTAGCATTGTTTATGAACTGCATCTGACTCCTCGTAGATTTTATAAGATGAATCAGCAAGTGCTTGTAGATGTTTAATTTGCTTAATTTTAAGTAAAAGGCAGTGTAGCTATTAGCATGTATAGAGAATGGAATGGTGTTTAAAGAGATGATGAAATTAAAAAAGGTTTCAAGAAAGATGAGCTTTATCGGTGATATGAACAGAACACTTACATGTGGAAAATAAAACACTGGTGTTGTGTTGGAAGGTTTATCAAAAAGAGACTTAGAAAAGTAGCACAGTTTGAAAAAATGATAGGGAAACTGTAGGTAAAACGCTTTTCTCAAAATGGAAAATTGTTGAGATTTTGTTGCATTTAGTACAGCAAATACAAAATTGATGAAAATCGGTATGCTTTCAAACAATTAATATTTAGTAAAAAATCTACAAAGTGTCAAAGAACTTTGAGAATTTTTGGTTAAAAAATGTGTTTAGATCCTTGATACAACCTCAGAATTTTTCATAACTATCTAGGTGATACTGGATTATTTAGGTCACTTGGAGGTAACAATTTGAGTTGCTGCATCCAAGCTTTTCCAAATCGCACCTGCTTGGAACTGCCTCGTATGTAGTAAAACTGATAGAGACTAACTATGTAAATGTCTTGGTACCCCAGATATATGTGTGTGCCTCATGCTATGAGTTATCATGGACTGATATATTGTCCATAATGCACAATATGGAGTAGGACTTGATTTTGTTAACTGTAAAGAAGAAAGTCAAAGTTTCTAAGTTCCAAGATTTACAAGACCAATTCCTGACACTAATTGTTACGTTATTGAAAAGAATACCGATGTATTTTGAGTTTGACAGTGAGGTGAAAGATTTTAAAAGGTGTGACTGGGATTTGTGCTTTTACAGATTCTCCAGAGTTAAACTGGTAAAGATAGTCCTTGGTGTGTTGGTGGGTTTTTGTTTATGAAAATTCTTTGTTTAATTGAGAATAAGTTGAAAACATTCTGCTTTTTATGTAGCTTAGGTTAAGTTCAAGTGTTCTGTTGAAATATTTTTCTTTCAAATCTTAAACTTGAAATCAGGTTTGTCAACTTTTATTTAGAATGTATTTTGGAATTAGAAGTTGTCCTATACAATTTCTATAATAAGATTGAGAACAGTTGTTTTTAGAATGGAGAGAGAGAGAAGTGATTTTATGCTCTTCAGATATTAGCACAACCAAAAAATTGGGTTTTGGTTTTGTTCAGACAGTTTAGTAACTTGCTTTACATTTTTGGATTCACAGGAAATATTTGCCTTTGCCCAATACATTTAATTGGTACCTTATATATTTAGTACCTTAGCTAATGATGGGGAATTCTCTCTACTTAAAATGGGGTAGATTGAGTTCTGCAGGTGCAATTTGTAATTCTAAGAGGTAAGAAGAGGTACTTCCTCTGCCCTTCACCCTTCTCTCCCCCCAGTTTTAAACTTAATGCTGAGTTATGAATGATCCACTAAAGCCCCATACTGAAAGGAGCAAATACTGGATTAAAGCAATTAAGGTGGAATTAACTGACTTAAATATTCATTGTTCCTGCACTGGCATACGTTTTGCTAATAAGCTTAAACAAAAATGAAACTTTTCAAGCTGTAACAAAAAAAATAAAAGAAAAATAATTACTATTTCTAGAGACTGACTTTTATTCTTTAAAATCCATTAGGAAAATGGTACCTTTGTAAATGTTTCGGGGGTTTTTTTTGTATGTATATAATATATATTTATGCAGAGTATTATGTATTTTTAAATAAGTATAGAAATCTGAGTGTCAAGCACAATTCTCACAATACTAAGAGAGAAAGGAAATAACAGTGTAGATAGGACTTCTTGAAGAAATAGGAAGGTTTTTTTAGGAATTAGGTATGAGTCTGCATCCAGGCCAGAATTTTAGATACCCTTTGTTAAGTGGTCTTACACTTTTGATCTGAAGTCTCAAAGGTGTTGTAAAGGGAATGGGAGAATGGCTGCATGGAGAGCATCCATAAGAACAGTCAGGCTGTGACAGAGGCTGAGGGAGCTGTGCTTGTTTTGGCTGAAAAACCTTTCAGAGAGCAAGGAGGACAAGCTTAAGATGTCCTGAAAAGAACTATTTGCTTATTCTGTCCTTCAGTGCACAGTTTGTAGGAGAGATGTAGACAGATACACACATTAGATATATATCTGTGTGTGTACATATATATATATATTTATATATAAAGATATACATACATGAGATAATAAGGTGAACAGATCTATTTCATGAAGCCTACCCAGTCTCTTGATCTCAGATATTTAAAAACCAGCTCAAAACCTTTGTATATTTGACAGCATCCCAACAGAACTATGTATTGGTGATTTCTGCTGTAGTGGAAGTTCATCACATTATTTTTTCCACTCTGTTATGTTCTTTACTTTCTCTAGCTGTCTCTGTCAACTCCTAGATGAGGTTGTCTGTCTGAAGATTGGGAAGAATAAAATAAACTTCTCAGTTTGTCTGAAAGACACTATAACTGAATAGAAAGGGCATTTCTAAAAATGTACTGCAGTGTATTTTATTTTTTAGTCTTCAGGATGGTGGTGGGTTTTGGATCCCGGAAAAAGCATCTGTGCTATTATTTTATTGACAGTTTTTTTCCCCTGTAGATTCCATGGATGTTATTTTCCCCCCACTACAGTGAAGATGTGAAATGTAAGGTGTAATTTTCAGGAAAATTGCTGTTGTGTTTTGAAGACTTGATTTGGTTATGTTTTTATTCTTCTTCACAGAATAAAATAGATAGTAAAATAATTTCTGAAAGACAGGAATCAAATTAAATTGAACAGCAGCAAAGACAGCTGTAAATCGTCCAGTAGTACTTACAGCTGACTGCCAGAATAGATGTGTTTTAAGCATGAGTGGCAGTTCCATTAACAGTGTTATTTTTCTTATTTCAGTCTTTTTCCTTAGATTTTACTCGGGGGTGAATGTCTGTTAAACACTCTAAATATGGGGGCTCTGCTCCTGTCCAAAACACATGGTGAAGTTTTGAAGACATGGTTGCTTATTTGTAATGAGCTAACTCTGATCTCTCATCTTTTATCCCCATCATTATTACATTCAGAGTTTGAGAAGGAGGTGCAAGGGAGCAGTCAGTGGAGAGAAGCATGACTGTAATCTCAGAATATTCAGGAATTCTAGAGGGAAAGTTAGAGGTGGCTATGACAGCGCTTTTACACATGTTCTATTCGTTGTCTTGATGCATGTCTCTGATGAGTACATATGGGGTTTTAGTGACAAGCTATTCATCTTTGTTTTTGTCACAATACAGAAACTAATCTCAGAAGCTTTGGAGGGAAAAGTGCTAGACCTGCTAGTATCAGCTGTGAAATGTATGGTTATTCAAGTTGTGAAGCCAGGTTGCAAGCCCATTCTAGTTTGCTGGTTCATATTAATGAGCAAGGAAGAAGAGGTCTGTCAAATAAAGTGTGAACTGGATAGAAATTAGAAGGGCTCAGGGGCACTGTTTGTCTTGTATTGTGCAAAACATTTGGAGTTTCCATATTTTTTCAGGAAGCTATTCCTCTGCTTAGATATGGTCTTTTTTGTAATGGCTGACTTCTGTCTCATATTTACTGGTACAGTTGTGTGTGGGGGTTCTTGATTTTGATTCTCGTTTTGACCACTGTGTTCTATATTACAGCTTTTTGTTTGAGTAACTGTCCTGTTTAGTGAACATTGGGATATACTTTTATTCATGAAGAGCTAAAAATACTAACAGCTATTCTGAAAAATCTGTGCTTCTTCAGATCATTGAAGTTGGATTATGTGAAGTCTTTGAATTGATAAAGGAGACGAGATTTTCTCACCCATCCTTGTGTCTCAGGAGCCTACAAGCCCTACTTAATGTGCTCCAAGGTCAGCAACCAGAAGGCCTGCAATCAGAGCCTCCTGAAGTCCTAGGTAATATCTCATCTCTTACTCTATTTGTATTAACAAACATCTGTCATTGTGTTGGACAGAAGAAAATAGTTCTTAGCAAGTATTTGTGAGATAGTAATATGCTTGTTCTCAGCTGACTGAATTGATTCTGGAGTGTAAACTCCTTATGGTGCATGTACCCAATACTTCCTCAGCATTAATCTTTTCTACAACAGGAATATTGGCATGTAAAGGTGTATATGCAGGGTTTTACTGAAACGTTATAAACCTTACAACCTTGCAAATTGTGATTCACTTGGCTTATTGAAGCATAAAATACTTGGTCTAATTGGAAAGAATACAGTTCTAGAATGATTTTTTCTTGCAATCTGCTGTCATGGTCTGTAGCTTGTAATTGTTGTAATTTATGTGAAGCTGCTAAGCAGAGTGTCAGAATTTACTGTTTTTATTTTCTCTGGCCGTCCAAAAGCTTCCCTGAAAATTAATTTTGTTTTTAATTATACTGAAAATAAAAATTGAACTCCTGATGCCTTTGAAAGCAAGATTAGCTATATCCTTTAAGCTAAAATCCCATTATCTTTTGTTGGTTCATAGATTTTTACTGGTTTGTAGAGTTGCAGAGAAGGCTAGGGTGTAGCCTGTGTTGCTTAAAAAGAATTTTAAAAAATCTTCAGGCTTCATATATTTTTCATATTTTATGACTTAACAGTATTCCATTTCCAGAGATTGATAGTAATTTGCTACAGAAAGCTTTTATTTTGTACTGATGCACAGACTATTAAAAAGCTACAAAGAAGACTCTTTGATGACTGCCTTAGTGATTATTTGTATTGGCTCTACAGAAAATTTGGGTGAATTTCTGTTCATACCTTGATTGTTACAGATGTTCAGCCACTAAGCAATGCCTGTAAAGAGGTATACAATCAAAATAATTTTGAAGCTTTATTTTGAAATCCTCAGTTCTGTGAAATGGATTGTGCTTCAACATGGGTAATGGTCATAAAGAATAGATAATTTTGGTCAAGACCTAAACATCATCTCGGTGATGAGGTAGACTGAATAAAGGTAGGCAGGTCAAATAACTCCTTCTGCCCCATTTGTTAATGTGTTCCACTGTCACAGAAGGACTCATAGTTTTTCTTCTTTGGCCATGGTGATTACCCAGACTTAATGTTTCCTGGCTGAAAATAATGAAAAGTTAAGGATATTGTAGGTTTATTTAATTGAGATGCTTTCTTTTCTGTCTGAAATTATCTCTAAACATAATGGCCGAGGAAAGAGGTATCATGTACTATCTAAGATTCATTTCCCATTGATTATTACAATGTTTTGTATGATTTTGTGACTTGTCTGTGTAATGGCTGTGTTTTCTCTGCAGAATCCCTGTTCCAGCTGCTTCTGGAAATAACTGTCCGCAGCACAGGAATGAATGACAGTACAGGACAGTCCCTGACAGCACTTTCCTGTGCTTGCCTCTTCAGTTTGGTGGCTGCCTGGGGAGAGACAGGAAGGACGTTGCAAGCAATCTCAGCAATCCTCACCAATAATGGCAGCCACGCTTGTCAGACTATCCAGGTCTTGCACTAAAACTTCTCTGTGTCTGGGAGCTTATGTAAATGAGTACTTCTCATGAGTTCTGAGAAGATCTGTTCTTTAATTCAGTTACTTTTTTCCTTCACTGTTTTTGAGATAGATATTTCTTTGTCTCTCTTAAGTTGGAAATAGAAAATACAGCATATTAAAAATCATCATCTTTTTCACTCAATATTTCTTTTGCTATTTAGGTGCCAACCATTTTAAACTCTCTTCAGCGGAGTGTACAGGCAGTTCTGGTGGGCAAAATCCAAATCCAGGACTGGTTCAGTAATGGGATAAAGAAGGCAGCCTTGATGCACAAGTGGCCATTGAAAGAAATATCTGTAGATGAAGATGACCAGTGCCTACTTCAGAGTGATGGTTTTTTCCTCTATCTCTTATGTAAAGATGGACTTTACAAAATTGGCTCTGGATATAGCGGGACAGTGAGGGTAATGTGACTGCTTCTTGTCTGATGAGTGATAGTTAATATTTTAATTTAACTTCTGTTATGTCCTGTTTCCATGGAGAATCTTAAATAGCTTACTAATATATCAGTTCTATTACACTTTGTGTAAATTTTTCTGATGATTTCTATGTGAATTTGACAGCAGTTTTTTAAAATTTTAACTTCTCAATATGGTCAAAGGCATTAATATTTAGATGGTAAATGATTGTGTTGAGTTTTCACTCTGATATTTGTTAAATGATGGGAGTTTTTTGCTTTTCAGGGCCATATATACAATTCTACATCCCGCATCAAAAACAGAAAAGAAAAAAAGTCTTGGTTAGGCTATGCTCAGGTAGGTGAATACTTACAACATAAAATGTGCAGCCCTCCTCATCCTCATGAATAGTTTAAGTAGACCCTTAGGCTTAGATAAGCTTACATGGATATTTTATGATTCCTTTGGCTTTTGTTACAAGAATCAGTTTTTTGCTACTGGCTTCTAAATTGTGGAAGATGAGGGATGTCTGATTGTACTGGCATATAGAAAGGAGTAATGGAATGTCCTTGCTTTGTGCTGTCACTGTAAAGACTTTTGCAAAATATGATGGTTTAGCACATCAGTTTATGAATTGTACAGTCAATTGATGTGTGTTTGTCAAGTGGATGTCAGTGAATGTAAAAAAGTGCTGTTGCAAAAACCTAGTGTGAAAAATGTTTGAAATATCTATTTATGAAAATTGACTTTAAAACATTTGCAGAAAAATAAGGAAATGCTGTTTTGGTTGGGGGAGGATTAAGTATGTGTAAACAATAGCTAGAGATAATTGCTCACATTGCTGTTGCGGAATTAACTATTTGGATGGTTTGGGTTTTTTAGAGTTAGTTTCTGGAATGTCAGCTGCCTTTTCTTTGTTGTTCATTATAAAAAAACACAAAACATATAAAAATATTTCAGAGAAGAATTCATTTACTTAGCTTTTTAACTAGTGAGCAATTTTTATTGTATATTTACTTTTAACTGAGTGATCTCATTGTCCCAGTGTGATTTTTGGTATGTCCTTAGTCTCAATTCCCTTCAGGTGCTTCATTAACTTAAATTCAAGTGATTTTTCTTACTTCATCATATCAATTATTTTTAGATTGAAGCCTTTTTATCTACTTTAATGCTCTTTTTTTGTTTTATGTGGGCTCATTTCTCCTCATTTCAACTGAGATGTATTTGTCCAGTAGTTTAGATGGAAGAAAATGTGTTAGTGTGGGAGTCATTCCTGTAAATATTTTGTTGTTTGTAAAGTGGGGACAGAAACATGGGTTACTGTGGCTCTGGCCATTTAACTGTAAATGTATACAGGTATAAATAACAGAATTAATATGTGTGGCTTCAACAGTTGTGTAGGAGCTTCTGTGTGCTAATGTACAGCATTTACAAAGTGGAGGAAAGGGGTCAAATTTCCATTTTTTACTGCAGAATTTGATTAGTAGAAAAAGAGTCGATTATCAAAATGAAGCAAATTTGATGTACAAGGTTTGCAGAATTTTAAAACAATACCTAAAGTAATGGTTGCATTTTTTCCCTTGTAACATCTGTTGATGTATTTAAGAATATTTTCATACCTGTATATATTTGTTACTTTTGACAGGGTTATTTATTATATAGAGATACGAATAATCACAGTATGACAGCCATAAGAATAAACCCTGAAACTTTGGAACAAGATGGTACAGTTGCTTTACCAGGTAAGAGCCTCCAGATATGAGAAGTTGAGTATAGTTTGCTGTTTACATACTACATTTTTGCAGACAAGCAGAAGAGAAACTGAAAGATTTCGAGGTCACAAAGAGATTGCTTTTTGACTTTGTTTTGCTTTGGGCCAGCTTAAGTATTTCATTTAGAGGCCTTGCATCTTGCTCCAATTACTGGAAGAATATTGCAACATTTTAGAATGTGTGATCATCTTAATTTAAAGACTACAAGAGCTTAAATTCCTTCTTAAAAATTTTTATTCCTTTCTCGTTTGAACTCTGAGTGTTTGGCTTACATGTGGCTTTGTTTCCAGGATCTCTCGCATGTAGGTAATTATAAACTATGAACAAAACCATTTGGTTTTTAATAAGGTAAAAATGTATCCAAAAAAGCAAAGGCAGTTAATGAGTACTGATAGACCATGCTTCTGATGTTTATATTGGTAGTGGGTTCTGGTTTCTTTGTTTGGGGATTTTTTTTTTTTGAGTTTTGGGGATTTTTGGGTGGGTGGGATTGGTTTGTTTGTTTTGGGGAGGGTTGTTTTGTTTCATTTTGTTGGCTTTTTTCAGAGGAGCCTCATAACTTCGGTCTCTAGAGAATGAGGATGTTCCTGGAACATGCTTTAATGGCCTCCTAGTGAAATACATCTGTTCATAGCTACTCACTTAAACAGTAGAAGGACAGAAGAATATCTTTTGATCAAACAATGACAGGCTTATTCTGTAGATCAGAAGAAAAATTTTGTATTTCATCCTGACATAAAGAAGAAACCACTGACTGAAACCTCAGAAAAATTCTCTAGGATTTTTGTCTTTAAAAAACAAACAATAATTTTTAAAACAAATTCTGAATGTTGAATCTAGCCCATGCAACTTTCTGCATATCCTTAAAGTATGGATGTCTTTTTAAGCTGCTCTTGCTCTTTGTGTATGAGAAATTTCAGTGAGAGCATATTCAAGGACCTGAAAAAATGCTTTTAGGGTGGTTTTTCAACTTTTTTCACCTCAGGGCAGCTTCTTCAATCAGTGGGGTTCTTTGATGTCCTTAATTATGCTACAATTTTTGAACAAATCAGTGTTATTCATGCAAGTCTTGAGAGACTTGAGCACATTTAAAGTCTACCCTTTGGAGCTGTTTGCTTGCTTTTGCAAGTCTCAGTGACAAGTGTCATTCTGCAAGACTGCCTTGTATTTATATTATAAAAAGGCACAAATTAAATGAGAGTATGCCTTTTCAACAAATTGCAAAAGCAAATCTTACAACTCTGGGAATACCCGCTCAGAAATTTCTCAAACTGTTTTGCACGGTTGCATTTTGTATGATTTGTGATGGTGTCAAAGTAGATGTTAGATGCTCTTTGTAACGCCAGCCCTTTGTGTTTCAGTCCTTGAACTTTGTTGTTTTGCTTTGTGCACTACTACACATTTATCTCACTGTTTTATTGTGAGCAGATACGACCTTGTTCTTTGGCCTGGGACAAATTCCAAGGGGTCCACTTCTGGTTATTTTGTTTTCCCATTAGTAAAAAAGAAATGAAGGTAGGGGGAAAGGTGTGTGACCTGAGGAAAGCTGAGTAGCTCCTTAATAGCAGTGACTGTCCCACTGAAATCTTCTGGTGATTTGCAAGTTGTTTTAGTTGTGAAAAGCCATGCTGGATAGAACTAGAGGGCAGTAACCTTGCTAACAGCTGAACACAGCAAATATTTGCTCCTAGCTGGTGTGGTATTCAGACATGGCTCTATCTGGAATTAATCTCTTTCAAATGCCCAGGCTGGTGATAGTGCATTTAAAAAAGGTGTTAGAATTTATTCATACAGGGGATGCATAGGAGATTAGGAGCTCATTAGGAGATGTGATTAGAAGTTGATCCTAGCTAGAAGTCATGTGAATTTAGAAAAGTCAGAGAACTATGGAACATTTTCTCCTTTCTCAGACCCTAGGATCTGTCAGCTTCTTGAAACCCTAAACTTCTATTTTTAAAGTGCAGTCTTCCCACCCTGAGATGATCTAGCAAATCCAGCATTGTATCTGGAACTACCAGACCGTGTGTCAGCATTCTTGTGTCTGATGCCTTTGCACACTGTATTTGAGTTGTGCATCTGTTTTCTCAGTCCATGTATCATTAAAGAATATCTGAATTCCGTGGGGATTTCCTAGGGGATTGGACCTGAATTTACAGAGGAGGTTTTCATCTTGACCGTTTCTTTCAACAGTAACGCTTACTGCGTGCCTTAAAACAGTTGTTGTCTTCAGCTGAAGAGGTCACATGGTATATGGTTTTATTGTTCTTTGGAATTGCAAATTAATATCTTGGAGTTCAAGACTATTCACTTAGTCTGAAAAATACTCCTAACTGAGGGTAACCTAGACGACCTCAAGGCTTGCCTTACTGGCAGACCCAGAATGCACCATATGAATGTGCAGGGGGATGCTTGACAATTGTCTTCTCTTGAAGCCTATAAGGAGGCTGTGATTAACAGATGTCTATGGTTATGTATTTCCAGTAAAACATAAACCCTTTCTCTTATAGCAGTCTCCAGACAGAAGCCTTGGCTATCTTCATCCCCAGATTAAGTTCCAAAGTCAGATTGAATGAGATTTAGGAATTGATCATCAGAGCTCCTTCCTAGCTGAGACACTGTACTGTCCTAGTTTTTCCAGATACTCCATTTGCCTTCCATTTTTTACTCTTCCCATTAATTTTATATTTAATGCTGGGCCTGCATGTTATCTGATCAAGTGCTAATTTTTAAGAAGTGTTCTGGAGAACATGTGAAAAAAAAAGACATCCCTGTTCCAGATTTCTTCTTTGAACACATCTACCAAATACAGGAACAATCCCCAGAAATGTTTACTGGGAGACTCACCTCTTCTTGATATGATTCAAGCAATAGGCTAAATAGTGTAATATGGACCCATTGGTGGCCAGAATATGCTGCTTCCTTGACTTTTCTGCTTGTCTGAGCATGTAATTTTCCGTCATGTAAGGAATCTTCATGCTTACCAACTTCTTGTAACCTTTGGAGAAATGTCATTTATATTAGTTTTGGAACTTCTTATCCAGTTACTATATTTCCTTTGTTTTATCACTAACACAACTTTGCAGCATAGAAAATTAATAATGTGAACTGACTTTGGTTGTTAAATCTGAGATTATTTTTGAGAGTGCAGTATTTCAAACTTCAGTGTTACTGCTGCCATTCTCCATCCTGTTGCTGCATACCCTCTGTGATTCCTGTCTGGGTGTGCTCTAAGGGGAATGAAGGTTGTTTACTTTAGGTACTTTGCTTTGAGATGTGAGAATTACAGAAGCCTTTTTAATGCATTTTCTATTCCAGGTAAGACACTGTATTGGACTGGGCAGTATATCAGGAAAAAGTAAACAAGTTAATGGATTTCTGGGTAGGGTGTTTTCAGCTGCGTTATTTTTAATGCTCCAGCTAGGTAGCAAAAAAATAGCAAACTTCTTGGTTATGCTAGAAAGACATTATGTGTGCTTCATTTAGCATTAAATTTATTAGATAAAGTTCTAATACAGGATCTTTGTTCAGGTTATGAAGCAAATATTTGGAGTGTAAAGTAGCTGTTCTGTAGCACTTTTGGAAGAGGTCTCTTTCCTGTGTGTAATCAATGAGACAAACACCTTACAAACCATATGATACCAATCTCTTTGCTAGTAGCTCCATCAACAGAGCAGGAAGGGAAGAAGAAATGGTGTAGGGCCGTATGTTTCAACTTGCAGAGAAAGTGGTCTTTTTCTTTGCTGCTCCTGATTTGGGGAGAATTCTTTTCCTACTTTTTTTTGCTTGGAATTTGCTGACCTATTTTCCATAAATGTGTGATGTATTAAAGTATATACTATATAGTTTTCAAAAACCACCTAGATTTTCAGTTAATAGTTCAGTGAAATTTATAAATCATTAACAAATGAGATGAAGAATGAAAACTGTGATTAATTTATTTCTGTAGGGTTTATATGATGGACTGAGGAAACAGTTTTTTAAATATAATGTTCCTTATATTAAAAAAAAGTCTTTGGGGAAGGAGAAAGACTTAACAGTCCTGGAAAATTTGAATTTAGTTGTGTTAGAATATTTTAGAAAATATGTCGCAGGTGAATACTAAATGTTTTTTTTTGCAGTTAAATACTGGGGTGTAACCACTTGTATTTCACTCAATGGAAAGTGCTGTGATAACCCTTACAGGAACTAAGGAGAATTACATGCTTTTGGTGAGACAGGAGATCCTAGTGTAAAATTACACATTATCAGAACAGTATGATCTCACTTCAGAAAAAGTAGAACTCTCATAATCTGATTGTAGTGAGAATGAATTAGACAAAAGCAGAGGTTATTGTCTGTATGTATGCTGATATAAACTGATGCAGTGCACTTCATCTTTCTCTCACAGATTGTCATACTGAAGGGCAGAATATCCTTTTCACTGATGGAGAATACATCAATCAAATAGCAGCGTCCAGAGATGTAAGTTTTGCATGTGATAGCTAAACTATTTTCCTCTCAACTGATTTGTTTTATTTTACAATATTTATAGCTTCCTTTTTGCTTAATGTTTGGCTTTTTCTTCACTAACACAACTAGGGAAAGGAAGAAATCCATGTAACTAGAAATAATGAGAAACCCCCATATTTGTGCATAAAAAAAGCAGTATTTTGCTATTTCATGCAATTCACACAATTTTGAGATGGATGTTTGATTTTTCAGATTAATTTTAAGAAAAAATCCATTGCTCTTACAGGAAAAAAATCTTATACATCTAATAATGTTGGTTTTTAACATGTTCTACTGGATGTCTGTGGGATAAGCTTCTTAGAGCTTAATGATAAATTGTTTACCTGATTTAATTTCCTGTAATTGCTTTTGAAGTTGTTGTAGCGTTTCAGCCAGTTTTAGTAAGAGAAATAGAAAATACACTACATTCCAATAGATTTTTGTATGCAAATTGCCTGTTGGCCAAAGCTGTGGAACCCCAAAGAGGTGCTTTTCCTAGGGACAAAACTGTAGTGGTGGTTTTGTGTTTTTTTCAGCAGACAGTTACTACATTCTTAGTTCTGGTTTGGTTTTTAATAGTGAGAAAACTGTAAAATATGGATGGGGTGAGACTGGGTTGTCAAAAAATGCCAAACACACAACTGTAAGAAAACCTAACAGAACAACTGTTGTTTTTTTCTAACGTGGCCAGATGAAGATACTCAGTTAGCACTTGTATACAGAAAACTGTTCTAGCTACTCTTTACAGCAGTCACTCTGCATGCAGAATTTTGGGCCCTGAATCAGGAGAAGTTGAGGGCTTAAAAGATAGATGTAAATACTTACAAAAGTAAGATTTCTACAGCAATTCACTATTTTCATAGAGGTCTTTGTGTTTTCATAGAACTCAATGTATGTTTAAGGTATGTCAGATAACTACTTCAGCTTGTCCTGATGGCCACTTTCTTCTTTTCTCCTCTATAGTAGATCTTGTATTACAATAAATGTTTATTTTATCAATGTGTCCTCTGACGATTTACTCTGAAATAGTATTATATTGATGCACTTAGGACTTGAAAAGTAAATGAATGCATTTATTATACAGTATAACGTAGATTTTTGTAATTATTGCAGGATGGCTTTGTAGTGCGAATTTTTGCCACAAGTACTGAGCCAGTATTGCAACAGGAACTGCAGCTTAAGCTGGCAAGAAAATGCTTACATGCCTGTGGCATCTCATTGTTTGATCTGGAGAAAGATTTGCACATTATCAGTAAGTTCTCTTCTTTGAAGGTTAATAACAAGCTTGGTAATTCAAACAATAGAGCTGAAACACTGCCCTTCCCTTTGGCTCTATTATGTGCAGGAAGGTATAGCTCCATAATAAATACACGGAGAGTTGTTTGAAACTGCTGAAACGTTACATGACTCACAGTCAAATCCATATACCAATTCTGAACCACCTTTCTGTCTCTGGTATTATCCATAGTTTCCCAGTGTTTTACTTCAGTTGTATAATATATATATAATTGTTTGAAGCTTGGACTTTATAAAAATGGTTAAGCTGTGGAAATCCTTGTTGTGGATCAAAGTTAACAAGTTAAAAGGACCACTGGGTAGATTAATGGGGAAAAAAATTTCAAAAATAGAAAAACACCTTGGCATCTGAGTTTGAGATGAAGAGTTTTTAGTATCAGTGCAAGTATTTTAAAAAAAATCACTTGGCCTTTGCTTTGGGGTAGTTTTGCTCTTTGGGGTAATTTTGCTGGTATTCTGCTTTTGGTTCTATCAGAACAAAAACATACTTGGCTACATGAACCTTTTGACTGACCAAGTGTAGTACTCTTACGCTGGTACTTTTTTGCTCTTTGAACAGTACTGCCAAGTCTAGCCTCTTAAACCTTCTTGTGGCAGCAAAACTTGGTCTCACTTGTAACTTTCTGAGAATGTTTGTTGTGACAAACTCTCCCCAGCAGAGTTGGATAGGTAACTGCTCTGTGAAACCGCCTGGTTAAACTGTCCAGTTAACACAATCTCACTTGCACAGGTACAGGGTTTGATGAGGAATCAGCTGTCCTTGGTGCTGGAAGAGAGTTTGCACTGATGAAAACTGCTAGTGGAAAGGTACTGAAAATGTTCTGTAGCAAATAACAAACTACACCAATAGACTTGTGTGGTTTTAAATTTAATTACTATTTTCCATCTTTTCTTTTTGTCTTTTCAGTATGTTAGAATGAATGTTTGTCTGCATTCAAATACATTTTTCAGAGCCTACTTTAAAGCCTAAAAGGCAAACAGTTATTTAAAAACATAAGCAGATGGTTGGAACCACTGAAAAATCCGTGGCTTGAATTTGTAGGAATTTCTGCAGTCAGTCTTAAGAGTGAAGGGCTTTGTTTTAGATTTGGGGAACAAAATTGCCTTTTATCCACAGATAATGTGTTAGGACTTTTGCAAATTTTATAACCTCATAACTTTCCACAAACAGTCTGACCATAGTAATTTATTTAAATCCCAGCCTGATTTTTTTCCGATCCTTTAGAGAATTTTTGATTTCCCCTATGCAAATTTTTCAATTGATTTCTCTAAACCTGTTCTTAATGATTTGATATGTTGGTTCTGCTCAGTGGAGACTTTTTCAGAGACATTTACACATTCATGGCAATTCAGAAATAATACTGTCACTATGAGTTTTTATGTTATTCACTGAGTTTCCATTTCAGTGTGAAAGACTAATATTTATCTATTTATTTTTATCTATCTATTTATTTATCTATTTATCTATCTAGAAACATAGTTCTTAATTTGCACATGTTCAAAATTGTATTGCTATATTGGGATGAAGGGTTTGCTCTGCTGCTATCAAAACAGTAAGAATGTTGAAAATGTTAATGAATAAATACTTTTTTGGAATAAAATTTAATAGTATGGAACAATTTGATCAAATAGAACTCTGCAGCATTAGAGGAGACATACTCACATCATCATTCAACTAACAAAAATGCCTGTTCAAAAATCAACACATTTCCTGGTTCTAGTCTATAAAGTTGCCTGTTAAGGTAGGAATACAATGTATAAGACAACGTAAAATGGCTTTAAGTGCTCGTAGGCTAACATACCACTGTTGTAGAATTATTGAGTTGCAAATTGTTGAGTTTCTAAAGGAAACCTTTTAGTTCATGTCAGTAGTTAGTTTTGTGTTTGTTCTTGTGAAATACCTTATTCTGTTATTTACGTACTCAGTGGCCACCATGCATGTACTGAAAATGTTGTAACAATGTGTTGAAGCATATTAAAATCTGTACTGATTATTTTAAATGATTTTTGTTTTTATAAAGACCAGACATTTCTGTAAAGTATTTCAAATGCTTAGTTTCCTCTGACTAATTTCTTCTGTTCTTTCTTGTGTGTTCAACTCATCTAGCCAAACAATTATATATGAAAACTCACTAAGTGGCTCAGTAGAAAGCACATTCCAAAACAAGCAGAATCTAATCAGAATGTTTCCCCCATTAAGTCAGAATTGATGAGTTTAGAATAGAGATATTGAAATGGTGTAAACAAAGTCAAGAAAAGTGCTGTATGGTTTGAAGTGAAAGGATTTAAAAACAATGCAACTTGGAGAATTATGTAAGCCTGACGTGTGTGGCATAACTAAAAATGTTAAACTGTTTTCTCCTAGATTTATTATACTGGCAAATATCAGAGTCTTGGAATCAAACAAGGTGGCCCTTCAGCTGGCAAATGGGTTGAACTCCCAATCACAAAATCTCCAAAGATTATTCAGTTTTCTGTTGGACATGATGGCTCACATGCCTTACTTGTTGCTGAGGATGGCAGCATTTTCTTCACAGGTTCTGCTAGTAAAGGAGAGGATGGCGAATCAAGTATGTATCATTGCTTGCTTCACCAGGGATTGGTAAAAGCCTCTTAACTGCTTGTTAATTTGAAAAGAAGAATTTTAACATTTTCCAGGAATGTGTAAGCATGCCATTTGAGTTTATGCTGGCCACAACTCCTGATTTGTGCCACAGCCTCTCCCACCTACAGAATCTGATCTGTTTTACCACTGTTTGAATTGTGTAGTGGAAGTATTATTTTAGAGTTGTCCCGAGAAAAGACAGTGATAAATTTGGTCAAGAGGCCATGCTGTCTGCCTGGGACTTTGAAAAACTGTAGAGTCAAACTTTTGTCTCTTTGCTGTTGTTTTATTCAGCTTTGGAAATCAGTGTTTTGCTGGCTCATGGGGAGGTGCATTGATTAGAATTTGTAGAAGCACAATCCTCTGTGCTTGATCAAGCAGAATTCTTCAGGCATTAAAAAGACAAATTAATTTGATCTTCAGACTAACAAATGCCTCATCAATATAAAATTAACTATTTCCTAGTTTTGATTTTTGTAGTCATGTGTGTAGGTTGAAATAGAATTTGTGAGACAATTAAAGATAGCTTTAGGTGCCTGGAACTGTGATCTGCTGTAATGTTAAATTAAATACTTCTCTTTAGGAAACAGATGGTAGATGATGATGTGGTAGATTAATAATAATAATTAAAGTGTTTTGAAATACTAGAAGAATTGTTTCCAAAAGATGCTGATCTAATCATGGCTTTGCTTGCCATTGAATTTTTTGAGAGCAACCAGTGTAATCCAATTAAAATTAAAATTAGACCAGGAGATTTTACATATAGTTAGTTGTTTGTTCGGGTTTTTCTAATTAGCAGTCTGAAAACTAACAATTATACCTTTGATGGTTTGGGGGATTTTGGTAGAATTACTTGTAATTTCTATGTTTATTTATATATTTATTTAAAGCTAAAAGCAGACGGCAATCAAAACCATATAAGCCTAAAAAAATTATTAAAATGGAAGGAAAGATTGTCATATCTACAGCATGCAATAATGGAAGCAGTTCTGTAATTTCAAAAGATGGAGAACTCTATATGTTTGGAAAAGATGCCATTTACTCTGATAGTACAAGTAAGTTAATATCAGTCTTCTAAATTATTTCTAGAGTAATTGAAATTAATATGAAAATTTCTAGCCTATGAAAATGTTGTTTGTGTGTTTCTTACTTTCCTAATATATTTCTGACATTCTGTTGATTCAGACAAATATGACAGAGGGAGAAGGTGGCAGTTTCCTAAAGTTCTGTAAAAAAATTTAGCATCACTGGTGACAAATATCTGAATTAATTCTTCCACTAAAGAGAAGAAAAGAAGTTCACCTGTATTAATTTGACACAAGAACACACAGGAAAAAGTCACAGAAATGAGAGGTGATTTACTACAAAGGCTGCTGGAAAACAGGCCTTACATGTTTCTCTGCCCATAAGGTAGCAGGTGATCCTATATATCTCAGTTTAAGTGAAATATTAGTGAAATAAACTCCAATGGCCTTATTACTCCTTTAGAATTCTTTTTCAAAACAAGTGAATTGCATCAGCTTTAGGTTTGCATTTGGTTTTTCTTTCTTTGCAGGACAAGTGGCCTAGGTCTAGTTCTCCTTTCACTTTTTATTCTAGCACTTTTTTTTATATTTGTTGGTTTTGTTCCTTGCTGTAAATTTTAAAATTTTCAGTATCTACAAGCAATTTTGATATATCATTGAGTTTCCTTCTTGTCTAAAAAGTGCAATTTATAACTCAAGCATTTCATGTCTTACAGGTTTAGTGACAGATTTGAAAGGCCATTTTGTGACTCAAGTAGCCATGGGCAAAGCTCACACCTGTGTGTTAATGAAGAATGGAGAAGTTTGGACATTTGGAGTAAATAATAAAGGACAGTGTGGACGAGACACAGGCTCTATGAGCCAGGGAGGAAAAGGTGTGGGACTTTGATTTTTTTTTTCCTTTTGTTTTGTGTATTGGCAAATACCAAAAGTGAAAACAAAACTAAATGTTTCATTATAAAATGTAATTCCAATATAAAAGCTTAAATACATGCGACATGCTTAAAAAAATCAAACGTGCCCATGCACAGAGAGGTTTCAAAATTGTTACTGTGCTGGCTGAGCGTGCAAATCAGGCATTCCTAGTCATTCCTTTTAAAACCAGATCTGGGAGTGTTCTTCAGAGCTTCAGCAGTAGCTACTGTTCATAGACACATAGAATAGTTTGAGTTGGAAGGGACATTTTAAAGGTCATGTAGTCCAACCCTCTGGCCAATGAGCAGGGACATCCTCAACTAGATCAGGTTGCTCAGAGCCCTGTCCAACCTGACTTTTCCTCTCTGGGTAATCAGAACCCTCTCTGTTGGCCTCAGAAAGCAACTGTTTCTTGTTTAAATATCATAATTAGGTTTTGGAGTTGAGAACATGGCAACAGCAATGGATGAAGACCTGGAAGAGGAACTGGATGAAAAAGATGAGAAGTCCATGATGTGTCCTCCAGGCATGCACAAATGGAAGCTGGAGCAGTGCATGGTGTGCACTGTATGTGGAGATTGCACGGGCTATGGAGCCAGCTGTGTTAGCAGTGGGCGCCCTGACAGAGTGCCTGGAGGGTGAGCAGATGAGCGGGAATGTGCGTGGTGCAGTGTGGTGATGGCTGAAGCACTTACTGAATGTCAACTGGGTTGAAACCTCAATCTAAAGTAACATTATAGCTAAAAAGAGTATGTGCTTTTAAAGTCAGAAAAAGGTTAAAATTTTTGTGAGTATCTTGTGGTGGCTGTAGGTGATTTAGTTTTGGAAAGAGTTTTTTACTTTAGCATATAGTTCTTTACTAGAAGCTGTTGGGTATCAACACGAATATAATCTCCCTCTCTTGCTGGCTTGGGGTAACCTTTCTTCATCCTGTGATGGCAATTTTTTATCTTGCTGTTCAAGTAGCTGTTATCTGTTACTTCTGAGTTGACCTGCAAAGGGCCACTGCTTCACCATTTCTATTTCTCCAGCAGTTTGTGTGCTCATTGTTTCGTTGTTCATGTTTTCATGTGGCATACATTAAATGAAGAAAAGTTAATGCTGAGAAATCAATTCGGTGTTGGGTCCTGGCACCATGGAACATCAGCTGACATTTAAACTAGCTGTACTTTCTGTTCACCTCAGGAAAACTTGTGTGTCCACAGATGGAACAAACTATTAACCTATGGTTTAATTACAAAGATATCAGTAATGCATGATAATAAAAGATAGTGATAAAGCAACTCTGTTTGCTGCAGAATCTGTGGCTGTGGCTCAGGTGAATCAGGCTGTGCCGTATGTGGCTGCTGCAAGGCATGTGCTAGAGAACTGGATGGCCAGGAAGCAAGGCAAAGAGGAATCCTTGATGCTGTAAAAGAGATGATACCTTTAGATCTCTTGCTGGGTAAGTGGTATGAAATTAGCAAGATGGCTTTTAATTCTCATTCTTACTGCACCTTTTTTTTTCCCCCCTCAGTATGTTTGTTTACATGCTTTATTATTATGGGACAGTTTTAGTATAATATTGTTAGAATGGTGCTTAGCAGTCAGATTTATTTATTGGTGATATAGCAAAGTGGGATAATTCTGTTAAGTGAAATGTTTTAAGCTCACCCTTACTATAGTCATCTGTGCCAGTCTGTGACCTGTGCAATTATGATACTGAAGTTGATACTACAAAGTTGTTTTTGCCCGTTTTGATAATCCTGAAAATCTTTCTATAATGTTTTTATCGGGGTTTAAACATTCTTAAACTAAAAAATGGCTAATTCATGTGAAACCTTTTAAAACTGTAAACAGTTGTAGACTTGATTTAATAATACTTTCTAAAACGTTTTAGGGGAGGATGGAGATAACTATGACAACACATAAGTAAATATAGATATGTATATGCCTAGGTACTACTCAGTGATGTTGGAATTGTCAATTTCATGAAAACCAGGAAATTAGGACATAAAGTTTAGAACTCCTCCAAATTTACTCAAATCCTTTATTTTATTGTCAGGGCCATGTAAAGAGCACCTAATAAGTAGGTTTCAGTTTTCATTTACTTCATATAGTGTTTATTGCCATCATAACAATTTTAAAGATAGTTTTACATACTTTATTTTCTCAATTTATTTAGCTGTCCCTGTTCCTGGAGTTAATATTGAAGAACACCTTCAGCTACGACAAGAAGAAAAGCGGCAGCGTGTGATTAGGAGGCACAGATTGGAAGAAGGAAGAGGTGAGTGACTTTTTGAGAGGCTTAAATAGCTTAAGGAACTTCTGTTTTCTGAGGATGAAAATAGTCTTCCTCCAGTAAGCCTGTACAATAAGACTACAGTCAGATCCTAAATAGGTAGCTTGTTATGTAGCATGCTTTTAAAAAATTGGGAAAAAATCTATGTGTTTAACAAAATCTACACCAAAGAATAAGGATTTTAGTGGTGAAGAGGAGTATTTTATATCACTTTCACAGGTCAGTGTGTCCTTTTCTTGCTGTTTCCTAGTTGAATGGTTGGTTTTTAAAATGTAGGTGGTAAAACATTTTTATGTGAAGAGATGAAAAGACTACAATACAAGCCTGTCCAGTGCTATTTACCTATAATATGAATTATTTTATTATTATAATAAATTATTTTATTTCTGTTGTATAATAGTAGGCAGAATTTCTTTTTATAAAATGAACTTTTCTGTATTTGCGTAGCATGAAAATATTGACACAGTTGGAATTAAAAAAACAAAACAAGACTGCAATGTTTCAAAATTCTTATGTTTTATCTCTCTTATTGTTGATTTTTTCACACAAGCAGTAGCGTACCTTAACAGCTTTTCAGTACTCCTCTTGTTTTAAAATGCCTCAGTCTCTTGATAATGGTAGATTAATTTTGAGAAATTTAGACTGATATAAATTGTAATATTTTTGTGAAACATGATGATGTGTTTGGTAAGATTATTGTGTGTTGAGAAGAGGAATAACTTAGTGGGATGTATGCTCTTTCAGGTTCCTGCTGTATTAGTAAATACCAGTTTGATTGTTCTTTTATGAATTAGAAACTGGTTTTACTTGAATACAAAACGTGCCTTGTAATCCAAATTATTACCTAGACTCTGCCAGTGAATCTTGTGATGCATATTCTGTCTTTATTTCATTTGCATTAAGAAATTGCTGGTTTTAACCACAGATAAGGACCCACAAGGAAGAGGAAGCTTGTAGTTGCCTATGCATATGGAAAAGGATGGAATATTTATTTTTCTTTAATCCTTGTGGCTAATTTTAGCTGCGAGATGAAGAGAGGAAGCCTTTGTTTAGGTCATGTTGGAGGTGCATGGCATATTAGGTGCAGCTAGCAATTTTTTCTTGAATCCTAATTGAATGCCCAGGAATTATTGAAAGGTGCTGCTGTTCAGCCCATCAGTGACAGAGCTGGAAGGTAAATTTCAGTTAAAAGAAAAATGAAGTGTGGCAGAGAAAAATCTACATTTGCTTCTTTCTGTGGTTAGAAGTAGACACAGATCAGCTTATTGCTTCTATATGCCATCTGTCTTAAAAAGAAAAGAAAGATCAGTTGAACAGTATCACAGTGTATTGTTAGTTGGTTTTATAGGTGTATAGGGACTGTAGCTAAAAAGATACTGTTGGCCAGCTTGTTGCACGTTAGTATTATATTCTCTATCAGAAGAGCATTGAAATCCCCTACCTATGTGGCTGTGGGAGGTACTGGGTATGCCTCTGTGGAAGGGTTGGAGATGAATCTCTTGTTTTGGTTCAGAATGACTCTGTGATAAAGCTGGGAACAGTGTTTCACAAATACTTAGAGATCTGGATTGATACAGTCAGGTATGAATATTTGGTAATCAATCTTGGTGGGCATAACCAGATTAAAAAGTAGGTTTTTTGCTTCTCCATCCAAATGCTGCAGTTTTTCATGAATGAGCTGATGCAAAAAATAGAACTGTTCTTGACAATGCTTGACTTTTCATCAGAGAGAACAAAAACACTTAAATATTCTACTAGATTTTGTGTGCCAAAGGTTTTGCCATCTGAAAAAAGTTATACTAGGGTTAAAAGAACAGGCAGGTTGTTTGTTGCTTAGTTTTCCCAAAAGTTCTGGTATTTGTGCATATGTAACTGAACAAATCCATGCTAATGAAATAGCTGTTTAGAGATCCAAAGAAAACTTTGAACCTTTAAATTTTCTGAAAACATGGCTTATTCAGTTAAAGGCCATACTAGCTCTGTTAGGGCCTTTCCTCAAGGTACATAGTGTTTAGTTTGTCAGGATTCTGATTTCTGCAATGTTTAGTGTCTTAATGTGTGTCTATTGTTCTTTTATAAGAAACAAAGCATGCATAGTTTATGATAGTCAAGAACAGGATCCTTCACTGAATGTTTGCTGCACACTCTTTAGTTACAGTTGGTGACCTTTATTCAGTACAAATATTTCCAGTAGGTCTTGAATGTCTTGTAAACAAGAGGACTATGAAAGCTTTAAATATTCAGGAATATTTCGTTCCTAAAACAGTCATACAAATAAACAAAAAATCACCAAGAAACATTTGATTTATTTGCCCACTGAATGTGTTGAAATAGGACTAAAGTTTAGGACAAAGGTGTTGGCACAAATGCTGGAAGTAAACTGGTTTCCACGTTGCAGATTTTTAAGTGATCTAATGGTTTGTGCTTCTGTATCAAAGCTCCAGATCAGTTCTTTTACAGTGACCTCTGATTTAAAAATATGTTCTCATGGTCCACTTGAATTAAGAGAGAAAGTGATGGTTGTGTCTACAGGTATGATAATTAATTAATTCCTTCACGAGATCAGTTGTGGTGTCTTGTATGGAAGAAGATAAGAATGCTCATCTTTATTTGCATTTGCCTGAAAATACAAACTCTGAATTTAAATATTCTGGGTAGAAGTAGTTGTTATTAATAGCTGCAATATCAATGACCTGGTTCAATGTTACTACCATAAGCAGTTAACTCATTTCTCAAACATCATCCAAGTAGCCTGCCACTGTTGTAAGGACCTGTATATATGCTACTCAGCAGCAGCAGCACACTGAGTAAGTAACTTTAGAAATACTAAGTGTTTATGCTGAGATTTCTTTGTTTTTTTTACCTTGCAATGAGTCACATTAAAGTTGCTATGATGGAATTGTAACCAGCAAATAATTTTTATGTTTAGAATCAATTATCCATGTTGCTTCACTCAAGGAAGAAGTTCTATTTTAGTGAAAAATAATAGATCCTTTAAATGAATAGTGGAAAAAAAAGTTTCTGTTTGGGATAATAAATTAAATATTTTTAAAAATTTGTAAGTTCCTTAATATTTATTGAATTTATTTGCTTTTTTCCATGACTAAGTGACTGTGATGAGCAATGAAGAGAGCTCAAAACCAATTCCACTTTCTTGAGTTGGGTGTATGACCTTTTGAGAAATAAAAGGTCAGCTGTATTCGTCGCAGATTCTGTGCTAAATCACAATGTCTCAACATAATTATTGATGCAATTATTTCAGCTTTTCACTGTCTGTCTCCTTCTGGTGAGAAGTGAAGGAGCTGATTTTCCACGTAGTGAAATGTTTGTTGTTTTTCAAGCTGGTTTGAGGCTTGATGAGAGTAGTGAGAGAAGAGTATGGAAATACTTGCACTTCATTGTTTTCTGTGGCAATGAGGAAGTTTTTGTGTGTTAGAATGTTCAGAACATGATTAGATTATTTTTCCTTTTCTATGAAAGCAATTTTTTTTGTAATGGGGGCATTAAATTCTGTCTTAATGGATTACAGAAATCTGTGGGCTACATTGTACAATTACTGCAATGAATTTAAAATTATAGTTTTCTGAGGGAGCTAATCCCGAAAGCTGTTTGTGTGACTTTTTCGGTTTGGGGTTTGAAGTAATGGAATTTAGAGTAGTCAAATATTTCAATTTATCACTTGAAGTTAATTCTGGGGATTTTTTTTTCAGAAGGTGGTGAGAATGTGAAAATTGCTTTTTAAACTGTCTTTAACTAATAAGCTAAAAATACAGAAATTATTCTCAGTGTATTGATAATAAGTGGTGTCATGCTTCACTGGAATTTCACTCCTACTCTTTCTCAGCCTATGATATAAAAACCTTTAGATGATCATTAATGAGATGCAGATTTCGTGTGTAATTAAGCAAGGTTTAGCTTTTGATGCCCTTACAGGAAAGGAAAATCAATTTTCATCAGTCTTATTCTACTTGCAACAACAAAGAACCCACAGGAAATTGATTAATTTTAGTCAAAGCTGCTGTGTTTTGAGACAATATTACCTGAGGCTGCCTGTATTTGGGCATTTTTTCATTTTTCTGAAGTGTAACTGATTCAGTTAATTCAGTGATTAGTTTTACCATGGTAGGCTAAGTATCATACAAATCTGTTTAACATTTTCACAAGCCAGTGTATGCTTGGAATCAGTTTGTAACACTTTTCTCTGTTCATTGGTAAACATATACCCAAATATACAGCAAAACTATCTATTCAAGTGCAATATTACTTACTAAGTATTAGTGCAGCTTCTTTCTATGGTTTTAGTTAACTTTATTCTGATCTTTTCAGGGTTACATTTGTTTCCAAGTTCTTTAAACAAACCAAAACCAGTCAAAAAACCCCTACCTTTTCACTTGAAACAATATCAAACTCATACCTGACTTTTAAATAATGCTTTCAAGAGGAAGCTGTAGGCTTTTGCCCAATGACCATCAGGTATGGTTCTATGAAGTTACACTGTTGCACTTGAGTCTGGGATTTCTTTCTGAAAGAGCTGATTATTGTTAATAAAACTGATGTTTAAAATAAAAATATTTATATTATAGCTATTTCAGAAGTCAGGTTCATAGTAGACTCAATGAGAACAGTTCTGGTTAATATTTGCTGTTTTAATTTCCTTCATGTATTTATATATGGAAATGCATCTTTCACATTTATTTAACAATATATCCAAAGTCAAGTATTCAGAAGGGAGAAAATCTTACTTCCACCCCAGTGTCTTACTACTCCCATATTGCCCTGCATGCTTTTTTTTTGGCCAGTGTGCATCTCTTCTTCCCCTTTGAAATGCCTTAATTTTTCTTCTACACAATTGTACCTGATTTGTACAATTTAAATATTGCTTTAAGACTACAGGAAGAGGCATGTATCCTGTCTTTATTTTCAGTGTTTTGAACAAAAGAAACACACTGCAATTAACCTTAGTGCCTGCACAACACAATGACATTCTCTGTGAATATTTCTACCTTAAAAATAAATTGCTACTCATAGTCTAAAAAATACAGTTTTAAAGAACATGCACCATAACTGTTATCCCTGCCTCGTGAGAATATTAAATTTTGTTTCCTTTAAGACTTTAGAGGTGGGTCATTATCTCACTATAATGTTTTCCACTTTTAGTGGAACTGAAGCGAAGCATTTGTCCCCAGTTCCATTTTATGAAATATTTTTCTTTAAAATTTGTAACCTGTTGACCTATAACATAACTATTTTCTATATTAGGGTTTTGTCTCCCTATTTTATTATCAAAAAAAACAAAACAACAAAAGCACAAAAAAAATCTGCTTGAGCTCTTTTAAGAAGCCAAAAATAGGATTTTACAACAGGAGGTGTGATCTGACATAGGACTTTGGTCTGCAACCTGAATTTGTACTGCCTCCCTGTGCACCTCATGATACATGTCATCACGTACTATTTTTCCAGGTAGCCTGCTGTGTTCAGTGCATTGGTGTAGAAGTCAGCATTTGAGATACTTTATTTCAGTCTTCTGTATTCACAGCTTGCCAAGCAGCATTTGTTCAGGGTGAGGTACTAGAAGAAATCAAAATGTGTAATATAAAATCAAACATTAAACTCTTTTATAGTCGTGCCTAAGTGCTTAGATGACCAAAAATGCCAAAGCACCTAAGTGCATGTAGGCTGAAATAATTGTATGCATTTTCCTCTAGTCCACTGCATTATTTAATAAATACATTCTATTTGCAGAAAGTGAAATTATTTCTGTGCTTAAATATATTTTTTTATGCTTTCAATTCCCTGCCAAACACTGGCCATTTTGAAAGACCTGGATCTTGGAAGACCAAGAAAGAAAAGCTACTCTTGACGTTTCCTAGGCTGGAGCTGTTTAGCATCTCAACTAAGATATGGAAAAACAGTCTGTGAAAATCAAGAGAGAGAGTGAATGTCATTCTGCATCATATAGTGACTGATTTAAAATAGCATCTCTGTAGTCTACCAGTGACTCTTTGCTTATCTTTGTCACTTGATCTTCTAAAATAATCAAGAATAATAATAGATTGTTATTTCCCATGCAGATCTATGGTAGAGGCTTCTGGAAGAGTTTCCCAAATATTCAGGCAGCATTTTTTAACCACTTAAAGAAAGTGCCTGATGCATGGCTGAATTGTTCCACCAGCATATTCATGGTATCTAAACTCTGCTCCCTTTGTACCTCAGATGTAAGCAGAGAGCAGCTATGGCCACAATGAATTGTTCAAGTGTTCTGTTTCTTGTGTTGTTATTTTGGAGGGAGAGTGGGCTACTTTATGCCTTGCCAGCACATGACGAAGACATCACGATGCAATCAAAATGTAGATGTTTCCTTTTCTATTGTGGTTGTCTTACAGATTGGGTACAAATTACTGTGAAATGGTGATCTGTTCCATTTAACTTTATTTTGGATTGAAGTTCTTTACACAATGGTAAATGCAGAGTATATAGGAATATCCAGAATCAAAGGTAAACCCTGCATTGGTCAGAAGGTTATGTTGTCACAGAATTGTCTTGACTAGGCAAGAGTAATTCAGATGAGTAGCTTGGAAACTAATGGCAGCTGTGTGCTAGCACTGTGCTGCAGCTGACAGCCTCTTATGCTTACTAAACATCTCTGTCTTACAAGTCCCCTGTAGTTCTTTTGCTCACCCTAATGTACTTCCCTCTGTCCTCCTGAAATTCTCTTTTGTTATCTTTGGTCTTAGCACTAAAATGCCAAAGGCTGCCCTCAGGGCTATATCTCATTCCCTGTGCTGTTTGTTGTGCAAGCATTTTTTCAAAACTTCAGAATGTTTGCTTAAGTTATCTAGAGATCACTTCAGTCATCCACAAATATTTTAGATCCACACACTTCAAACCACACTCTTGGCAGTCCTTGCATCTCTTTTTGCAACTTCCCTAATCTGAGCTTCATTTTTGTCATGTCCTGTCCATTCTCTATTTCTTCAACTTTTAATTTCATTAGTAACTTCTCAGTAAGGTCCACTACTTTTTTCTTATTTTCTCATGTTCTTCATTCACCTTTCCTCTGTATCATTTGCCCTTCAGAGATTTTTAGCTTTCATAATCTGCTTGTCACTCATCTCTTCCCCTTTTTTGCCTTTTCCTGGTGTGCCTCAGTATACTCCTCACTATATCCCCTCCAACTTGGTAAGAGGCAAAACGTGGAGTAATTTTTCGTGTAAGTCAAAACTGCGGAGAGTAGAATGTTAAACACAGCAGAAAGTAATGTTTACCAAAAATGTAGCTATTGAATGGAAGTTCCAGTTTAGAGGAGACTGTGAAAAGTGAGAGCAAGACAACTGAAGGAAGAATCTGCAAGATGAAGGTAAAGCAAAAGCAAATGATAATCCTTGATTAGGAGAAGGAGTTCTTAATTAGCAGGAGGATCTGTTCTGGAATAAAGAGAGTCCAAATAAATACAATAAAACAAAAATAAAACCTCTATGCTGTGTGAAGAAACAAACACCTGAGGAGGTTCTGCGCTGTTACATTATCTAACGTGTATGAACCTCTAAGCTAGGAGGATAGACAGTCGTATATTTTTTAATCATTTTTCATTTTGTTCTTTAAGTAAATGCTAGAATTTGAGACCTTCTCAATGTGAAGACAAGTTTCTTCATCTGAAGCTTCTAAAGCTACATGCATTTGGTCTAACTTTAACTTAAATGTCTATTCATGCTGTTTAGTATTAGTGAAGAAAGTGATATTCTAAAGTTGATAGCAGAAAACCTAAAACATTGGGCATTTATGAAAAATTAACCTACATTGTCTTGTTAAGAGAGTTCAGCTAAGGAATGACAGTATCACTGCATTTGCAGAAGAAGGAATATTTGAATTCAAAATTTTGTGTAAGCAGTTTATAACTTGACAGCCTGATTTGGGGTGCCTTTGTTTACTGTTGATGCAAGGGCTGGATTTGGGAACTTGTGGAACTGAGCATCTCTTGGCAGAATTAGTTGCTCCTGATTCATGGTTTCCATTGAATGTGAGACTTCTGAAAGGATGAGAAGCATCCAGAAAATTCTTGGTGGCATGCTTAACATATAAAACAGGAGAAATACAGATTTAAGAAACAAATTGCTTGTCCGTGACCTACTTATATTCAGCCTCAATTAAACATAGTACATCACTGCCTAAGTCTTAATTTTTTAAAAAGAAAAAGGAGCCTGGAAAGAAATTTAAATACATATATCATTGCTTTCTTTGAATCTGATCTTCTCTTGAAGACCTTTACATAGATGAAAAAATACTGTAAAAATAAATGGATTTCAACATTAGTAAGTAGGTAAGAAAAGAGTCATGATTTGAATAACTTTCTTCATGAAACATGAAACTTTTTCTTTAAAAGTGATAACTCTGTTTTAAATATAGTAATTGCAAACAAGTTTATGGTTATGTCTATTAAATTTAGCATTTATATTATGATATCGTTCCAAATCAGTATTTTAAATGTAAAATTGTAGGATGTTAGGCATGGTAATTATTCTTTTTATCTTTTAAGAACAAAAATGGGCATTTGCTATCAAATTTTACTCTAGTTTGTTGTATTTTCATTGCTTGCAGTACAATTGCATACTTAGAAATTCAGGTGAAACTATCACTATGGGGTATTTATTGGTTTTTTGCATAAGTTGTCAAGATTTATGGCAACTTTCTTTTATTTTAAGGTCTTTTGAATTTAAGAAAACAAGATTACTATGTGATTATTATTCTTTTTGTTTTTTCATTGCTTTTAATTTGGATTTTGTTTAACACACTGTTTCCATTTTGTGAGCTTTCCTATGCATGTGCAAAATGTTTCTCCTCAGGCCCCCTTGTAATTCCTGGTCCTATTTTTATGAACCATCGAGAACAGGCTCTAGCCAGAATCAGACTCCCTCCAGCACCGCTAAAGCATAAACGGGACAAGCACAAAGGTATTTGGTCTTCCTTACTGACTCGGGTGGAAATAAGCCCAGCCTCCCAGTCACTTCTCCCAGGCACTGCATCTGTCCTTTCAAAGAACTGCACAAAATGAGTTCTGCCTTTCCTCCTGTTAGTATCTTGTTACCTGAGGAGAAAGAAAATGCATTTAAATGTTGACCTTTCTTTAGAATTGTAAGTGTTCTTTAGTCTGCATCATGTCTGTTTTTCTTTCTCCTTTTGTTTGTGAAATATGCATTGTCTTTTTGTGTGTCTTTTCTCATTTCTAATGCTGTCTCATTATTTTTACTATAGGAAACTTTACACATTAGAATGACTCAAGACTGTTGCACTGCATTTGCTTTGGGTTATTTGAGCCTTTCTCTTGTTTATTTGGGGTGATTAACATATCAATTCCAGGTTCGTTAATTCTAGCATAAATCTTTTCACAGGGATGTCTTTCAACAAGCCCTTTTTAGAAGTGAAATATTTGAAATAATGTAAACATTACTTTTTGCTGACTTTGAATAGGGAGAATGCAAATCAAAATACAGGTTTTACTCTGCAATATTCTCAAGTTAAATGTTTCTTACAGAGTGTAAGTAAGGAGATGTCTTGAAATTTCAAACGTTTTTGTATGTCTGGCTTGGAAATTCATTATATCTTGGATTTCTAAGTGCGTTCATTTATTCAGATATAAATGACATATATTTCTTAGAAAGTGGTAGTGTATTACTAAAATTTTCAACTGAATTTATTGAAGTTGAGAGCTGTCTCAAATCTGATTGTAGTGTGTATATATCTGTGTGTAGATGTCTGTACATACATATTTATATATAAAAGATAAATATGTAAAATGGAGATTACAGACCTGATCAAAGTAAGTAGGAAGCTGCTAAAATGGTGAACCCAGAATGCTTCAACTGTTTTTTAAAGAATAATAATAAATAAATAAAAATAAATAATAAATAAAAGAGTTGTTAGGATGGCATTTCAGTTGAATTAATGGAGGTTACTGATAGTATTTGGCATGTATGAAAACAAACTGTATGTCAGTGTGAAGCCTTTTGGGATAAAGTTTCAGTGTGTTTGTGTGATAGGCTTACTGAGTTATGAACATACTGATCATGGAATCATCTGAAGTTTATTTTATGGAAATGAAAGCAAAATCTGATCCTTTGTGTCTGCATAATATTCAATCTTTTTGGAAGCTGCATTGTCTGAGCTTTAAGTCTTGATGGATTAAGTAAAATAACCTATCATAATCTCACTGGAGAGATTGCATGCTGGAAGAGAACATAATGAATGTAAGTGTTGTTATTTGAGTGTCAGTTTGCAGATGGCTGTTACTCTTGAGCTGGATACTGCTGCTAGTTGTACTGCAAACCCTTGACTGCACAGGCAAGTGTATAAAAGAGGACTCTTGTCCTGCCTACATCTGCTTTTTCAGCATGTGGTAGTCATTGGAACTCACTTCAGACCAAGTATCTCCTTACAAGAAGTATATTCATTAGTGTCATTTTGAGGCTTATGTTGCCTCTTGGAGTTGTAAGAACAGTGTGTAGGTCTGTTGTGCTGGAAGAGTTTTGTCAGATACGCTCTGTAGAAATGAACTTTTCCTTGAGAAAGGCTATATGCAACAAAGTATTTACTTTTATTTAGTTCTTCATGCCTTATGCTAAACAGATAAGGAAGTTTACAAGTAAACTTAGAGACGGTTCTCTGCCTCTAAAGATGGCCTGTCAAAAGACAGCCATAAATTCCACTAGGAACTAGAAATAGCCCTTAAATTCTGGAATAGTTTCCAAGGCAAAGAGAAAATCTGGTGAAGTGGGTTGTTATCAAAGTCATGGGCAAGATGGGAATTGTAAAAAAGATAATGTATATTTCTTATCTCTAAAGGTGTGCCTCT
This sequence comes from Climacteris rufus, assembly GCA_013398175.1. NCBI lineage: Eukaryota > Metazoa > Chordata > Aves > Passeriformes > Climacteridae > Climacteris > Climacteris rufus. Next base: position 504,353 of record VZRZ01006610.1, read on the forward strand.
TTTCTAGAGGCAGAATGTAAAAGCAATAGTTGAGCAATGAGGCAAAGATAAAAGGACATTGTAGTGTTGAAATCGGAAGTTCATTTTATTTTTAAATTATGCTTTCCAAACTGTCATCCTTCCTTTAGATGTTTCTGCTACAGTAGTCTTTTTACTCTTCACACCAACCAGACCTTCAAGATCTTTGGAGAAGGAAAATTTAGTTCAACTGGTAGTATTTATGAGGGCAGTATTAAACTTGCTGGTACCTACCTGTTGTCACTTCTCTGCTTGCAGCTGCAGAACTTCTCTTGATAATGAGATTTAAACTTGAATGTGGACAGCTTCTTCAGAACTGACAATTACGGTCTAATATAAAAAGTATGTTTGATAGGTACTTGTACATATTGTCAAATCATAGAGTCATAGAATGGTTTGGGTTAGAAGGGACCTTAAAGATCATCCAGTCCCAACCCCCCTACCATGGATAGGGACACTTCCCACTAGATCAGGTTGCTCAAAGCCCCATCCAACTGTCCTTGAACACTTCTGGGGATGGGGCGTCCACAACTTCTCTGGGCGGGCTGTTTCAGTGCTTCAGTGCTTTACCCTGACAGTAAAGAATTTTTTCATAATAATCTACATTGTCAGTTGTGGAATTCCTCTGTTTGATTGTCCAGTAGGAAACTCCTTCAACTTCTTGAAACAGCCATTTTTTTGAAATCTTGCCATTGTCATTTACTCTTCACATTTATAGGGTCTGCATATCAAGATCCTTGTTAGTGGAAAAAAAAAAGTGTATTAAGCATAGTCTTTCTGATCTGTGTCTTCTGTATCTTTCACAAGTATAAATAGAAGGGATTAGGTATGACATTTTTGTATTCATGAAGTGGTTTGACATCAAGAAGAAAAATGAGCTTGTGCTTCATCCTCATCCTTAATGATGTAGTGAGTTTCCAGTCTGCCTCCAGTCCCTGTGGAACCCCATGACTGGGGATCTGAGTGAAAAAGATTAATGAAAATCTGTAAAATTTTCTCAACTGCAGAAATCAACTGAGTAGCAATTAAAAACAAAGTAAGCTTCTTGAGTTGGCTAAGATTCAGCAATTTAAATGCCACCTTTCTCCCGTGTTTGGAAGAAGTGGCAAATGTCCTAAAGACTATAAACAAATACCCTCAAAAGAACAAGGGCTAGATGAAGCTGCATGGATGGAACAAGATATAGGTCAATAATTTTGCAAATGCTAATATGAAATTACCAGATGTTCAAGAAAACTTACTTGGAATTTGCTTTTTAACTTTTTAGCTGTGTAAGATACCATGTGAAGGGCAGAGTAGTTTGAAGCACTCATTGTAGTGAGGCAGCTGACAATGAAAACACTACATCTAAGACTGAGTTTATAATTAGAATGAGCGTTTATTATCACTTTGTTGTACATGTCATGCAATCACAAGATTCTGCATATCACATTTCACCTATAAGCTGATGTGAGCTCTGTAGCAACCTCTCAAGCATCCAACAGACTGACTTTTTTGCTGGCCTGGTAACTAGAGCATGTTCCTTTTCCCCCTGCACTCCAGCTATAAAAGTTGGTTACAGATGTTTCAGCTGAAGCCTGGGGTAGACAGCCAAGAAGCTGCAGGAACAGGCTGATTTGTTCAAGTGACGTTGTCTGTAAAGTCTGTAAATTATATTACGACATTGAGAACAACCTGTGAGGGTTGGGCATCACAGATAATAACCAGTGACTTGACCAATATGCCTTATTTGGGTAATTGCTGCTGAACAGAACAAAGATTTCTTGACATATGATGTGTTCTGAAGAGACAGTTACTGTAAGAATTTTCAGTGTATGGTCATATTCCATTAAAGCTTTTAATCCTTGGTGAGAAGACATGTATTTAACATCTTGAGAAGTGCTTTTTCTCTCCTCCAAAGACAGATAATAAGTGAGAAGTGGAATATCATCACCCTAACTGCTGGGGAACTCTACCCAAATGTTTTTCCTCTGGTCTGGGTCAAGGGTCCACAGTGGCATTCTGTAACAATGTTGGGTTTGGACTTTTTGCCAGAAATCTCATTTATAGATTATTACTTCACTTGCTGTTGGGACTGAATGAGCTTTTCCTTCATTTCTGGAAAGCAGTGGTTTTTTTGTGGCAACAGTATCAGCCAAGAGAACTTCACGTTTCATGGAGGAAGAAAATTGTCTTCAGAAGCTAAGGATTTTCTGAGAAAAATGGAGTGGTAATGGGGATTGGTTGGTTGTATTTGCAGTTCTCTTTCTTTCCTTCCCCAGCTTTGAAATATCAGAGATGAAAACCTATCATTGTGAAGTTGGTCATGGAGCACACTGCTCAGTATTGACAGCAGGAAGCACTTCACAGCTTTTCCTTGTTGCTTTCTTCTCTCAGATGGAGTCAAAGTTTTTGCTCAGTGGTACTCCAGTTGGATAACACTGGAGGTACTAATTTGCTCTGCTTAATGGTTCCATGCATCCACAAAGAAGAGTCTCTGCTTCAGTAGTCTTTTTATGCTTCCCTTTCAGGAACAGTTGTTTTGATACTGCTTTCAAAGAAAGTAATCTTTCATTAATGAAAGCCTTATCTCTAGGTGTAAGTTCTAGCCAGTGCAGCTGGAAAAATATGATATGTATTGACCATGTAATGGAGCAACAGATAAACAGTGTAGTCCAAAAGTATTGCTCTAAAAGTGAGTAGTGGTATTCTATTTGGTTTTATATATTTTAGTCAAAAGACTTTTTTTCCTAAACAAGACTAGCTGTTTTAGTTGTAAGGGTTTTGTACTTAACCACACATAAATTATCAAGTGCTTATCAAGTTTTGAAGATCTAAACCATTCAAAACTCTTGAGACAGTTATTAACCATGCAATGAAGGCTGAGAGGAATTCTATTTTCAGTTTAAAATTTTCGCACTTGAGCAAAGTAAGATATGTATGAAAGACAGTTGCTTCTGTTCCTGCATTCTTAGAGCCTTTGAGAAGTTAGCTTTGGAAATTGAAAATGCCAACTTGGTAACACTTTATCCTTTAAAATAAATTTATTTCTCAGATAAGGAATTGCAAAACTTGTTACATGTGACAGTACTTGTCTCTAGGTCTTGCACACCAGTATTTAGCGTTTCCTCAAGGGTTGTACGGTGTTACACTTTCTTTTACAACTTTGGAGCAAATGGGAATATGTCCAGAATCAAGTTTTATTTAAAGGTAGTATCACATATTTATCAACTGAGAAAACAGCAGTCCTCAACCTTTTATCAATAGTTTTTGAAGACCTTTAGAGCAGAATGTTGTTCTTATGATGAGGCAGAAAATGCACATGTTCCTCCTTAAGTGTCTGCAGATCACTCTATGCTGCTGTTCCATAACCAGAAGACATCTGCTGCTACATTTTATTGATGTGACTGCATAGGTGACATGGTTGCTGTGTGTCCAGTGTGCTTCATGGCAGAAGGTGCATGCAGCCATGACACACTCTTATTGCACATGTGTGTTCCTGGCAGATGGTTATTGAAGAGCGTCTGCACAGTGGGAGAGCTCACATTTTTCATAAGTCAGTAGTATCTGAGGGAGGAGGGGAGACAGAGGCCACAGGTAGACTTCCAGAATAATTAGCTTTTTTTGGCTCCTTTCTGAAAAGCTTGCACGAAATGAGAATGCAGTAAGTAGGCTGCTTGCTGAATAAATAGTTCTGTTGGTAATATTAGCTTCTAGAGCCATCTCTTGATTACTTTGGCATGTAGAGTTTAATGCAAAAGCAGGCATAAAAAGGTCAGTGGTTCAATTTTCAAAAGTTTCAAAAGTTCAGGGTTCTGTTTGAGAAGTAGTCAAACTTAACTAAAATGCTGTGAGCTTTTTAAGGCAGAATTACAGGACTAGGAGGAAAACTGTAATTTCAAAGTTCTTGTTAAACAGTGCTTCTGTCTCTTTGTATTTGCTTTTGTTGTTAATACAAAAAAGGCTGCACACAGATTTTCAGAAACATTTTTTTTAACGTATGCAGTCTGGTAGTACAAAAGCTCAAAAATGGCCATGGCAATTCTGAGAGACAGGTTTTTTTACTGCATCTCCATTTCACACATATCCAGCATGTAGTGCATGTTGCAAAGGGATACTTTACCTATGCTTTTAAATATAAATCTTCAAAAGCTATAGTACTTAGACAGACTGTTCCTTTACAGATGTGAATTACGTGCAGGTTCATGTAATTTCTGTACTCAACCGTCACTAGAAAATAACTTTATTCTTAAAACAGGAAGATTTTTTTAAAGCTGGTATGTAATAAAAGTGTGAAATTACTGTTTCAGCAATTTCTCTGCAATAAGAAGGAAAGTTTGAGCAGTATGTATAAAAGCAGAATTGTATATTAAAAAAGATTTGGAAGTCTGTAATTGGTATGCTTCACACAGGGAATAATGAAGTCTTGGAGTTCAGACTTCCACTGATGATTATTCAGGAAAAAATGTAGGAATTATAAGTACAGATGTAAATTAACAACACGTTGAATGCTTTGAGCAGCAATTGTTTTCCTCTATCAATCAGTTGTTTTAATAGGGCAACACTCAGTCAGAATTATCACAGAGAGAATGAGCAATCTCCTATTTGCAGTTGTTTTTTGTTTCATGTATTTCTCTCATTTCTCTGTGCTAGACACAGTGGGACTAAAGTGTAATTATTAGATGATGAAAACATCCTGAGCTCTGGAGAGGATAGTAGCTTGCAAGAAATTTAGGAATAATACCCTGCACTTCAGTGTTTTTGTCCAGTGTGGGGGCAGTTTGACTTTAGGAACCAATAATGCACTTCATACTTAGTAAAAGAAATCACAGAAACAATGTCTAAAATGGCATAGAAGCAGACAGGAAACAGGCATGCTCTTGGGTATGTCTGCATTGTTAGAAATGAACAGTGTAAGTAGTTGTTTGTTGCTTTTAAATCAGGGGCTCTGTGGCCAGGTTGGAGTCAAGTAAAATCCTTAAAAAGTAGGAATTGAAAAAGGTGGACTAGGCTATTCCTGTTGAGTTTCACTACAATGTTGTCTACTTAATAATGCTATTTTATTGAAGAATGAAAATTATGGTTATTAAACAAATCTTCTGAAGTTTGAGTTTTCTGTTTTGCTGGTCCTTTTTGTCTGCTCTTTGTGAAGTTTCTGCTTTAGAGGATATTTTCCAGTATGTAACTTTATAGTACATTGTTTAAAATTAGTTTCTGTCATCTTTCACATCTACTTTGATGCCACATTTTGAACTGTCTCTTTTGCTACTCTTGGTTCTCTCTTCTACCTTACAAATGGTGGAGTGGGGAGTTATTTACTATTCTTGTTCTATTAATTCTTCTAATATAACTTTTTTAGAATGCACAGGATATAATTGTAAGCTTTATTTATAGATGGAAGTGGAGAAAGAGGTGAGAAGGATGCCAGCAAAATCACAACGTACCCACCAGGGGCTGTCCGCTTTGACTGTGAACTGCGAGCTGTACAAGTCAGTTGTGGATTTCACCATTCAGGTAAAAGCAGATAAACCAATGTTAATTATAGTACAGGTTTTTTTTTATGTTGTCCTATGTGTTTTCATTGCTTTGTGATCAATGTTTAATATGTTTGTACACGGGTGTGTTAAAAGTTGAAAATGTAGCAGGGTCGCTTTGTAGCCTACTACACTGTCATAGAACCATAGAATATCTTCAGTTAGAAGGGACCCACAAGGAGCATCAAGCCCAGCTCCTGGCCCTGCACAGGTCCAAGAGTCACACCAAATGCCTGAGAGTATTGTTCAAACATCTGTTGGACTCTGACAGGCTTCTGTGACTGCTTCTCTGGGGAGCATATTACAGTGCCCAGCCACCCTCTGGGGGAAGAACCTTTTCTTGATATTCAACCTAAACCTTCTGTGGCACAAGTTCAGGCCATTTCATCACACGCTAAAGGAAGATCACCACCCAAATCCGCACAAACCTCCCTGAGGCCGGCCACGAAAGGCAACTCACTGTCCTTCAGCAGTGAAAAGGACTCTAAGTATCATAAGAGTTTGTAAGCAATTTTGGAGTCAATTCAAAACACCTGCATTGAAGAGCTCTAGTCCCACACAGAAGTGCTAGTTGTGATGGGTTGTGGAATCTGGTCTGGATCTCTTAGGGATCATTAACTGCTACTCAGAAGAATAGCCAGCACTGGTGCAGTGCCTTGTCATGTGCATATGTCAGAAAAAGATTTTGTTCTTTTTCAGTGGTTTTGATGGAGAATGGTGATGTTTACACATTTGGATATGGGCAGCATGGACAACTTGGACACGGTGATGTTAATTCCAGGTGAGCTGGTAATTAAAGGATGTGATTGTGAGTTACTGTACTGCTGCATAGGAAGTGGCTGAATTTCTTTCTGGTTCTCTGTAGCTAGCAAGTGTGAAAATTCCAATATAGACCAAATAAAGTTGATAAGCTCTTGTTCTGCACTTACTCCACATAACCCCCTGAATATAGACACAAGAACAGTACTCTTGTACTGTATAAGTAATTTGTTTAATACATGAAGGCTTCTGTGCTTAGTTATTAGCATTGCTTTGATAACTGAGTTTTAAAGACCTCTCTCTAATTCTCCCTACATATAGGAGAATTACATTGAAGTCTCATTAAGATTTCATTATTTCAGTAAAATACTACATATGCAGTAGTTCAAATAATATGATATTGTAAACCTAGATTAACCTGTTTCTGTCAAATCATTGATCACAGTTCACAGAATATTCACAGAATCACAGAATATTCTGAGTTGGAAGGGACCCACAAGGATCATCAAGTCCTACTCTAAAGTGAATGGCCTGTGTGGGAATCAAACCCAGAACCTTGGTGTTGCCAGCACCATGCTCTGACCAACTGAGCTAATCTCAGTTCAGTTATGATAAAGTCTCATTTTTTGTTCATCATTAATCTCCAAAATGAAGTCTGTAGTCTTTGGTCTCAGCTGCATTTTGTAGTCACTTATTTTGGGTGTTGACAGAAGAGTGATGTGTGCTTTCTCTGTGGTCAGTGGGAATGGAGAAGTCAACAGGGCATAGGAGAGCTGATTGACTAACCATCAACTACTTATATGCTTTTAGATATGCTTAGTAGCTCTGTAAACTTGATCTCCATTGACTACAGTGAGAGCATAGATAATTAAATATAGGTGTCTTTAACGGGAAACTCAATCTCACATTTACTATCTCACTCTTAGAGTCTTATCTATTTATCAAAGTAAAAAAAACAAAACAACCCAGAGTCCTGCCATAAAATGAAAAGTGATTAAGGTCTTTGGACACATGCATATGCCATATGATGCATACAACAGGGCATTTTCTATAGTAGGGATCTTTGAGACTTAGTGTATGTCCAGTAATGCTCAGTATCCTAACATAAAAGGTGTACAGAGCAGAGCATCCATGACCTGTCTTCAGTTCTGTCATTTCTCTTGTAGCAGTGAGGTGAAAATTACTGAACATCTATCCTCCTAATCTCTTTGGAGACTTCCAAACCATTTCTTTTGTCAAGTTCCTGAAGAAATCTTCATCATCTTAAAACTTTCTTTGGATTCACTAAGCCAAAGGGGAAGAGGGAAGAAAGAAAGGAAGTATACTGGAAATGTTCCCTTGTAGTGGCTCCTGTGCCTGATAGTAGTCTCTGAACTGTTAACCCTTTCCAGTTTGCATTAGACTGGTGAATACAGTCTGTATTTTTGTCTATGGTAGAAGTATGGTAGACAAGTACTTTGTTTTTCCTTTGTGAAAATTCTTGGGTATTTGTTCCAAGGAACAGTGGTTTAACTGGCAGTTCAAGTCACTATTAGAATAAGGCCCTTTTCTGTCTTAAAGACTAAAGAGGTACAAAGAGCAGTGCCATTTGTACTGTTAACTTATTGTCACCTGTTTCCAACTTCAGTGAAATCCCTTGGCTTTCTGGAAGGCTTTGGAGCTGTCTGCTGTATTTGTCAGTATTTCAGGTGGTAAACCCCACATCTGTTGCTTATTTAGTTAAAAAATGGATGAAGACCAAATGTACTTCCAAGTGAGATCCTAGAAGAGAATATGAAAAATCTTGTGCCGAGGGATAGCGCTTGGCCAGAAGTAGAAGCTGAGGAGGTGCAGGTGGCTTGGTACAGACCTTTATCGTTCTACATCAGACCCTAGAGAGTGTCTGAAAAAAGCCTTGAAGAAATTTGGAGTATGTCCTGTGCATGAGAACTGGCTATAGTACTTTATTGCTATTTAGCACCATCATGCAAATTATAATTTCTTCATTGATGTACTTCTTTTTCCAGCTTTAAGTAGAGATCTCTCCTCTGTCCTCACAGTAAGGGATTCAGAGAAGGAAACAGGGAATCCTTATGCAGAGTTCCACCTCAGTTGGGACGCAGTGGTGCTCAGATGGCCAGCTCCTGCCAGGTCAGTGGTGTGTCAGTCATGCAGTGTGTCACATTGCCTGTATCGACCTCAGGAAGAGCATCATCTTCTGAATCCAGGAACTGATACTCTACTGTGTTTCTGGGAGAGAGAGAGAGAGAGAGAGAGAGAGAGAGGAGAAAAAAAAAAAGGAAGTAATATTTAGGCATCCTTTCAGAGACTTGTCTTGCAGTGTAAAGACTTAGTAGTGAGACTATATTTTTAAAAGTCTTGAAAATGCTGAAGTATTGTGAATTCTGAACACCTGTCCAGACCTGCCTTTCTCTTTAATTAAGGGGATTCTGAATTCCTCTCTTAGAATATTGTAAACACCACAAATTCTTCCTCTACTTCAGTAGGGAGTAGATTACATGCTCTATCAGTAAGCTGGAACCGTTAAATTAGACTGTGTAGGTGTTTTGTTGTAAAATCAACAGTGGCAGATGTTGATGAGCTATTCACTATATGAAAGATTTGTCAGTCTATGCTTATATTCTCCTCAAAGTAGATGCTGGTGAATAGAAACTCAGTGGAAGCAAGAAATGCTTTGCAGTATCTTGTCTTGGTAAAAGTTAACATATACTGTGTTCAGGTAAGCAAAGGCCTGTTTGTTGCTGATGCTTCTCTCAAGAAGCTGGAACTTAAACTCCAGGATCTTCCTGTTATTGTTCAAAATTTGTCTGTGTTTTTTGTACAAGCTGTTAACTTCAACACTACAGTAGCAAGCACATGACCTTACAGCTGAGCTCCAGAAATGGAATGACTGAAGTAATATGGTTTTGATAGGATTTTGCTTTCAAAGGTTCAGCAATAACATAAAAGTAATCAGACCTTTCACAGATGGTCAGCTATGTTCCACTTGAAGATAAATAGTAGATACTATAATCTATTAATAAACTCCAGAGGGACACTAGGTGTTCCATCATTTCTGTTTGTTAGGACCATGTTTCTAGGTGCATTTTCTGATTATTTTACTCCGATGGTGGAGTGCAGATCTTACAGCTTTTCACCAAATTTCTAGTTACCTCTAAAATGTAAAAATCTGCATTTGCTTTTTAACTAAATTGTCCAACTCTGCTTGCTATGGACAGAAGTTACTACTGGTTTCCTTTTACCCACGGCATAGTGAACCTGTATTTCCAGCACCACGGTCAGCTGCCCCAAGGGACGTTTTGGGACCTGGCAGGCAGCTGTTCCCTGCATGAGTACCACGGACAGCGATTGTTCAAATAATTCATGCAGGATGACTTTTCAAAGACTACAACTGCTCCCAGAAATGCTTACCCTTTGGGATGGAAGATGTTTTCTATGTGAACTGCCAAAATACATCTGGACCATCTTCAGGACCCTGAGTTAGCTGATGCGTGTACATCTGCTGCTAATCATTCAGCGATATTAGATTTTTCCAAGGGATCCCGGTTTACTTTCTCTATAGCTGAGGTTGGTCTTCTGTGATTGACTTGTCACGTCCAGAAGCCAAAAATTCTCTGTGTTTGACACCAGTGTGTCCTTCCAGTCCATCCCAGAAGAATGCTCCTTTCTTTCTTTGATTCAAATGCAGAAACCTTGGTTGTTAATACTTTGCCCAGAGTCTCTCAGACTCTTCAGTGTCTACTCTGAGCTTTCTGGTGTTGAGTTTCAGAGGGATAGGGAAATACTCAGAATTACTACAGGTTTTAAATTCCATGTGCATCAGTCAAACTGCCTTTTTTTTTTTCCAAATCGCTCTTCCTTTTATGAAGTGAAAAGTCGTTTTCTGCAATTCAGGTTTATTTTATGATGTAGTTAAGTATCTTAAGCTTTTTTTTTCTGTTCATTTCTGAAGCTGATAGACTGTAGTTGACCATTCCAAAAGCTGGGTGATCTTAATGAAAAAGTTATTTAAGAGGATAACATATTTCATCTCTCTACATTAGTTGCTTATTTGATTTTGTTCTGCTACCAAGAGACTATCTCACATGGCATTCAGATAACACTGCTGATAGATTTGATTGGAAAAACAGAACAATAAATCGTTTTGGTGACAATAGCTTCATTTTTAAGTACCAAAAAGATGAAATATTCACTGGTTTTTTTTTAATAAATGTAAGACCCTACAACATAATTTCATGCCTGCAGCTATCGTAATTTTGAGGGAGAGGAAGAGAAACCTAATAATAAAATTACTTTCTTTTAACACTCATGTTTTTGGGCTAGTTGCTAGTTATGTTTTGTTTCTGTTTTGATGCCTGTTTGAGCTTCCTTGAAGTTAATTAGACAAATGCAAAGTTTGTTTTATTTTTAAAATGTTTTGTTATTGGTGCTGCTAAACTTTGCTCTGTGTGTCTGTGAATAATCACAGTGATGTCCAGTACGTCTGTAGACCAAGAAAAGTTTCTAAATTTGTGAATGTTGTGTCATCCTCTACCTAATTTTATTCTGCCCTTCAGTCCCTCCATCTCCACTAGTCACCCACTGAAAGCTACATTCACCACCAAAGAATAATTTCTTTCTGTATACCTGTTCCTCCTCTTTCAGATCATCAGCCTATCTTCATACTGCATTCCTCTGTTCCACATTTTCATATGTTCACATCTTCCCATCTACCCTTTTTCTGCTGAATACATGATGCTTCACCTTCCTTATACTTTCTTGACTTCTATTTTACCTGCAATTCAGCCAAAATCAGAACACTGAGATGAACCATCTTTTTGCACATCATCTGCTAAACAATCGCTAGGTAACTGTGGGCTGACACTTTTTTATTCCAACATAAAATAACCTGTTCTTATTTTAGATTAGCCTACTTTTGAAAGGCTGTGTTTGAAACTAAGTTTAAATAGTGCTGTTATTCTCTGTATAACCCTGACCCCAATTTCCAAACATAAAATTATTTGGGAATAACTTGTTCTTGAAATTCAGTCTTTCTAACTCCACAGGAAATTTGAAGTCTAGGTAGACACTCATTATGTGATTCAAAGTTTTATAGGCTCCTGCTCACTTTACTGGGATTGAGATAACAATGTTAATACCTCATACTTCTTTTTATCTTTTGTGCTTTTTCTGTTGTAAATCATCAGGTCAAATTTTCTTTCTTTGTTTCTTGAACATCCTGTTAGTTTTTTTCCCCTTCATTTTTACTGAAAGGGAAAATTTATTTTCTTATACCTGTCCAGTTTGGGAGACAAATGGATTAGACTTTTTCATATCTCTTTGGAAAATAGCTTGGAGAGGTTTGTTCTTTATTGAGTCTGAGTTTGATGGGAGAGGAGCTGATGGCAAGGGGTAGACCTTTATTTCTTTTAGAATTCCCTAGGCAGTGATGTTGGGAGGGCTGTAGCAATATTGCTTCTGGTAACTGTACCAGACTATCAGCCGTAGAAGGCTTCGACTGCTTCATAATGTGAACAGGGGTTTAAGTGCTTAAATAGAGTTCTCACAACATGGTATTTTACTGCTGCATTTCATTGCAATATGTTTTGTATACATACAAAAATACCCACACTTATATATTATTGTACCTACGCAAATGTAATTCTACAATTATATCTTAAATTAATAAGTCTTAATCTGTGCTAATTTCTGTGCTTAACTGAAGAGAGGGTCCTTGGTCTTGCCCTGTAACAGAAGGGCATAAACTTAACTAGCTGGTACAGTCTTTCAAACCTCTCTTTAATACGTAAGATGTTTGTTGGCTCCAATTCATTGTAGCATGTGAATCTTGTGAATTAATTTTACAATGATTGACCTGTGTATAATACTAATGTATGTTTAAATGCTGCATGACTGTGTATTGATATAGAATTAATTTATTTTTATATAGGGGATGTCCCACTTTGGTGCAAGCATTACCTGGTCCTAGTACACAAGTTACTGCTGGGAGCAACCATACAGCTATTCTCTTAATGGATGGCCAGGTTTTCACATTTGGAAGTTTTTCAGTAAGGAAATGTTGTTATCTGCTTATGGGAATAAGAAAATACTTAATGTATCATTCAGACCTTTCAAGACTGCATATACATGCCCTTATAGAACTGTGCATGACTTCTGCATGTTTTTTGTGCCTGTTATGTTGTAGAATGTAGTCTTTAATATTGTTGTGGTTAGAAAAGTATAATGCCAGGAAGTCTTGTTTGTTTTTTTTATATTTTAATGAAGATGATGATTTCAAATGGTGTTACTTTATAAGGTGCACCGGTTTTCTCAAACTCTTCTTGTTTCAAGCTTGGTTGTAAGAAAATGTTGCCTATTCTATTACCTGAAAAAAGGATCCTGGTTTCTTTCATGGAAACAGCAGTGAGTTGCAGAAGTTATGCTTGCACTTAAGGGAAGGGGTTGTTGTTCGGTATAACCCAGCACAACTCCAATACTCCTCTCTTATATCCACATGGTGTATGTTTTCCTATGCCCATGTGGAATCCATTCTATATTCACTTAAGCATTTAAACCTTGTTTACTTCCCTTTCTGCCTCTCTCTGTGTTTGTAAATGTGCCCCTCATTATGATCTCTGCAGTCATCTGTTGTTTGTACATTCCCACTAATGTGTTTGTTTCTTGGGGTTTTTTTGCAAAATCTAGAATATAAAAAATTGGGCTATTTTTACACGCTTTAAAAACTATGTACAGCGAACACAACAGAAGGGAAATTTCACCTTTCAAAAAAGTGAAAAAATTTTCAAAGGGTGAAGACTGAAATTTTAGAAGCAGAAGGTCATGTTTCTATTTCAAAGTGAGCCATAATACAGCTCTACAATTAGGTAATACTTTGTTGTTTTTCAAACTTTAAACAAGAGCTTTGGTGTCCATGTTCTTGTCAAAACTGACTTGGACACCTAAAGGTTTAAGTTCTGTTGTCTTGCAGTGAAACTTGGCCTCTGAAAAAACTAATTCACTCTCAGAAATGGTATGACAGGGACACCTGTCAGTTGACTGAGTGTTTTATCCCTTTCTCTAAAATAAAAAATAAATTTAGGCCTTATTTAGACCACTTGTTCCTGCTTGAAAGTTTGTTGAAACATTCATAAAGTCAAGACAAAATCAAAACTAAGTACATTACTTAAAAATGTCTTTGCTAAGTTTACTTATATACAGTGTTATGAAGAAAGAAAGATGAATAACATGCTGGACAGAGGACATCTGCTGTACATACATGTTTCTTTTCCCTAGTCATTTTAACTTCATTGGCATGCAGTGCATTTCCTGTGCCTGAGTGAGGTAGATGGAGCCTGAGCAGTTTTATTGCAGCAGTTCTTTCTACATACTTAGGTATATGAACTGTTGGTCCAAGTTAGTAACTAGGTGCACATAGAGAGAAGGTCCTAGATCTCCAGATAAGGACATTAATGAGCATGTGCAGAAGTGCTTGCTGAGGCACTTTATGCCTATTTTAGCTCAAGTTTGTCATGCTAATCCATTTCTAGGTACTTCTAAGAGGTATATGCTCTTTAAAACTTACAGTCCTTATAAGTTCAGAATTGAGTGGAACTTAGACTGTCTGTATCTGAAAAAATATTTTTTTCTTCTTAATCCAGTCCTTGTTTAGCACTAAAATTAATTAAATATTGAACATCGTAGGAGAATAATGCTTTTATATTTGATTCTGTGGATGGAGAGGAGGGTTATCCATCATGGGGAGTTTGAATTACATTTAATAAAAATAAACTCAAAAACTTAACTGGATAGGGATGAGTATATCTGTCAGTAACTTGTTCCTTGTATTTAAGTGTGTAAAGCTTCACTTAGAGTAGCCATTGCTTATTCAAGGCAGTTTTGTGTGGAACTCTCCCAGATTACCGATTTTGTACAATGGAACTATCCAAGTAACTTACTCATCTTTGAGACTTGTTACTGTCACGTACTAATTCTTGCATTCTTCCTACAGAAAGGTCAGCTTGGTAGACCAATTCTGGATATGCCTTACTGGAATGCCAAACCAGCACCTATGCCTAACATAGGTGCCAAGTACGGACGCAAAGCTACGTGGATTGGAGCGAGTGGAGATCAGACTTTTCTCCGGATTGACGAAGCTCTCATTAATTCTCATGTGCTTGCTACATCAGAGATATTTGCAAGCAGGCATATAATAGGCAAGAATTCTTCTGTATTATTTTAAATGCTTATAAAAGTATGGGAGAAAAAATGGGTTCAGTCATGTAAACAGTAGTTGAGCAACAAGTCAAAAATGTGGAGGGAATGAAAATACTTTTGCCTTGTAGTTTTACTGTATATTAAGATCTTAGCTTCTTTAGAAATTTTATTAAAAATAGTAATGTAGAAGTCTGAACTTTACTTGCATTTAAATCTTACTACTGGTTTTTTTTTTTGTTGTAGCAGCATATCTGTTTTTCCCTACTATATTACATGGCATTTTCTGTGGATGAAGCATTAATGAGTGGAGCCTTTACATTTGTTTGCTCTTTTTACTCCCTGATCTAGGTTTGGTACCAGCTTCAATATCAGAACCTCCTCCTTTTAAATGTCTTCTGATAAACAAAGTAGATGGCAGTTGCAAAACATTCAATGATTCTGAGCAGGAAGACCTTCAAGGTTCTGGTGTGTGTCTGGATCCTGTCTATGATGTTATCTGGAGGCAAGTGTGGATTATAGCTATTAAAGATGTAGTATAAAAGTTCTTTTTAAAATACTTTGTGAGGCTGGAGATTTGATTATACTTTTTTCCCTAGTAAAAGGAAAACAATTTTTAGTCTTCCATATATATTTTTCACATTTTTTGGATGATTTGTTCAAGTAAACCCAAAACAAAGATCTTCTCTTGCCCACGTTTTTTTTCCTTTCTTCTTTGTATCATTCTCATTCCAGTCTCATAATATTTGGAGGATCCAAATCTGTTCTTTTTTTTTTACTCTTTTTATTCCCTTTTCTCTATATACTTAACACTTGACTGAAAAATTTGCTTGCCATACTCAGCTGCCATATGTGTGTGTCTTGAATTGTCATCCTTCTGTCAGGCATTAGTGGTTAATTAATAGGAGAAGGGTTGGAGCAATGGTATTCGTTTCAGTTCTGACATTTTGGGAGGTGAAAATAGAAGTATTTATTTAGATGGCATAGACTTTCAAACTAATTGCATTTATTTCAGTCTTTGGAATGAAGTCTTTGGGCAGGTGTAGATCATAAGCCTCTGTACCAAAACAGAATCATAACATCGAATTCTTCTATAACAATTTTAAAACTGTTAGCCAGGATTTGGGAGAAGAATCTGAATTGTTATCTGAGTTCAGGTGATTGACGATTAAATTGTTTGAAGACAAAACAAAAATCATCAGTTAGAATGATGCAGGGTACCAGCTAGTCTGCATTCATCTGGAAAAGATAGTATCTCACAGGATCACGTCATTAAAAGCCACTTACATCCTACTTTGAATGTCTTAATCCAAAATTGAGATTCAAGAACATAACAGCCAATTGACATTGAAGCATTCATTTGGCAGGCACGTTTCTTTATAACATAGAAAGTGCCTTGGATGGTTGTAGTTCTGCATTATGCACATCCCCGCGCTTGTTTGAATCTCACTGGTTAGGTACCAGTTCTTACTTAAATTATGCTGAGGTTAGAAATAGGAGTAGTACCCACATCCCTTAAAGCTCTGTATTTTCAGCATTTTTAAATCCACTGAAAGACTCAGTTTGTGAAAAAATCAGTTACCAGGAGCCAGAGGAATGCATCAAGTTTCAGGGGAGACAAGGTAATGATACTCAACTTGATGTAGCACAATAAAATGACTGTTCACTAAGAGAAAGTTTGGAGTCACATGTTAGATATTATTATGGGTAAACATGGATTGAGGTGTTTTATTGTCTTGCAGTATTTTGTAAAACTATCTCTAGAGCTTAAATACTTAACTGGAGATTGGACGATTGAAGACTGTGCAGATTTATTTCTCTGTTATATCTCATTCTTGTTCAATAGAAAATGTTAAAGGAGTCTGAAGAAGAGACATGTTAATAAATATGCCTATTAGTCGTTAAATATTTGGTATAGTATTATTTCTGGACATTTTTACTCAAAATGCCTATTTAAATGATGGATTCGGTTTCTTGTACAGGGACAGCATTCTGATGACTTAAGTTTTAAACATTTTCCTCACAGCCTTGTGACTTAATCTTGTAGTGAAATTCAAGTAGTTGTGTGTCTATGTGTGTCTATGAACTTGAACATTGCTCTCTTGTTGAAATCCTGAATACAGGATGTCCTTTAACATTTAGTTAAAACTATTTCTTTCTCCCCTAGATTCTTTTAGAACAGTGTACCAAGTGAAAATTCCTTTTGTGCTTATTCAGAACACTCCCATAGACCTCTGTCTTCTTACTGTGTCTTCCTTTTACATAGTGGTTTCAAAGATTTCATTTTCTTTTTCTGTGTGTTAATCTATATTATAGAAAGACTTTGTATTCCCTTGTTTATGCTGCCCTTTTTTATAATCCCTTAAAAACTCATGAGACGATGTTACCCATTTAAAAAAGCCCAAACAAAATATGTTGGATTCCTCAAGAGTTTTTTACTCTTATTTGAAGGTAAGCCTTTTACTTTCACTTGGTATCTTTATAAATCTTGAGCACATCTGCCATTCTATTTAGCACTTTGTTAGTTACTTCATACTTCATAATAGATAATACTGTTTTAACATTTATTGGCTTTGAGAAGTGTCTTAACATTTTCTGAAATTTGTAAACCCATGATTTGACTGTTTGACTTGAAGTACAGTAATGTTTTTATATCTTATCATTTGGTAGAGTGTTAAGCTGGTAAAGTTTATATGTATTTGTTGTAATCATGCTCTGTTTTAGGAGTTTATACCAGTAGATCTATGTTTTCATTAAATACCTTACAAAAGTTAATTAGTGGTTAGATTTTTGTCTTTTTTCAGTAGATGAAAGCTTTTTTCTTTCTGTTTTTTCTTGCTCTAGGTTTCGACCAAATACTAGGGAACTGTGGAGTTACAACGCAGTAGTTGCTGATTCCAGACTTCCCTCAGCTCCAGACATGCAATCCCGGTGTAGTATTTTGAGTCCAGAACTTGCTCTGCCAACAGGTTCCAAAGCTCTAACCACCAGATCTCATGCAGCTTTGCATATTCTAGGTATACATTTATCATTGATGAGTCAGAAGCTTAGATGAAGTAAACTAACATAATGTATAAACGAATTGTAATCGAAAAACTTCCTGACTTTTTACAGTTAAAATTTTTGCAGTCGTTCATCATTGCTCTTAACTCTTATGATTTGGCTGATGTAGTTATCTTCTGCCATCTTAATGAAGTTAGAAGATGTTAGAGTTCTGGTGTGACTTGCTGTTATTAGTCTGCATAATAAAGTAAGAGACCTTGCTAGATGATCTTTTTGGACAGTCTGCAGACAAAAATCCATACCCTCAACCTGGAATTGCAGGAAAAAAAAAACCTGAAAAAAGTGCTCTTCAATAAGTTATTTTTACTTTAAAGTAGATACAGTATATGAAATTAAAATTTAATACTTGTAGTTTTGTATAATGAGTTGCTAATACTAATATGGTTTCCTTTTGTAGTCTTTTTGTAGTCTAAAAGTATGGAAATTAATTCCACTGTGTTCATGTTTAAACTGGTCATATGCAACATATTCAGTGCTTCAAAGCACAGCTTTAGAAGTGATTTTAGCTCACTTGTCATCACTTCATGCTGTGTTAGATGTGATAACTTCTAACTTGAACAGTACTTTTTTGTGTCTGAGCCAAAGTAAGGCATTTTAGGTACCCATATGTATGAAACAAAATGCCTTTTTTGAAGGCATTTTCAAATCTGCTTGTAATTCAGTTACTACTTAACTCTTTTTGGGTAATACAGTAAGTGTGAAAAGAAAAAAAAATATTGCTGGCAATTTATTTGCCATTGGAAAAGTTGCAAAGTAGGTTTCATCGCATTTGTTTGTCATTCTGGAGAATAAGTAAATTAAATGAAATTGATCCTCAGTAGCAAGCCTTGCTATTCTGCAGGACCCTTGACC
This sequence comes from Climacteris rufus, assembly GCA_013398175.1. Lineage (NCBI taxonomy): Eukaryota > Metazoa > Chordata > Aves > Passeriformes > Climacteridae > Climacteris > Climacteris rufus. Next base: position 522,748 of record VZRZ01006610.1, read on the forward strand.
TAATCAAAAGTATGAAGATGTTCGGTAGCATGTGTGTGGTTTAGGGACAAAGGAGTTAGATTGCTTTTATCTTCTTAACTAGTACTCATTTCCATTTCAATGATTATAATCAGTGAGAAATTTTGTGTTTCTTTTTGTTTTGCTTTCTTTTAGGTTGCCTTGATACTTTGGCTGCTATGCAGGACTTAAAAATGGGTGTTGCAAATACAGAAGAAGAGACTCAAGCAGTAATGAAAGTTTATTCTAAAGAAGACTATAGTGTTGTTAACAGATTTGAAAGTATGTACACACTACCATTTTATAGCACAAGCTGATCAGCTTGTGAAATAAAAAACTAAGTTTAATTATATTTTTGTTGGTTTTTTTCTACAGGTCATGGAGGAGGCTGGGGTTATTCAGCCCACTCAGTAGAAGCTATCCGTTTCTGTGCTGATACAGATATTTTGCTAGGTGGTCTTGGTCTTTTTGGTGGTAGAGGTGAATACACTGCTAAAATAAAGGTAGGGGGTTTTGTTTTGTTTTAAACAATATTAAGTCTCAAAACCAGAGCTTTAGAAATGCCATCTAAAAGCATGATTATGATGAATGAGTGGTTTACTGTATGTAAAAAGCTGTATGCAGGTACAGTGGGTAAAGTAGAGAACTGAGAATTGCCATTCTAACTTGCCATGAATTGGCCCATTCTTACCTTCACTAAATGCTGTGCCATCTTACAGGTGTCTTGGGCAGGTGTGTTAGTGGACTGAGTAGTTCTGTGATCTGTTTACAGAAAGCGCAGAGGTCCACCAGCAGCAAATTGGTATTGTTGAAAATTGGCCTTTGGGTTAAAATCACATCCTATGGGATGCACAAGGAACTCTTTCTCAAAAGCAGAGAGTCCTTATCAGGAGCCATTGCTTCCCCATGTCCCTGCTGCTTCTTTCTCAGGCTGCTCTCTGGTCAGCTTCTTGGCTGGGATTTTTCAACTGAGACTGAGTGGCACCAAATACAATTAGCTCTGTGCCAAATGTGTTTAATTAAGATTTTGGTAACTCCATGAAAAACAATTGTAAAAGATGTAACATCTGTCTGAGATTTCTATTAGGTATTTGCATATTCAGAACATGTTATTGTTGTTACTTGTCATATAGTGGGTTATTGGATTTTGTTTCTCTATTTTCAGATGAATAGGTATTGAGGTTTGTTCAAGGGAAATGGATGCCATATGCTTAGCAATAACATTTGCATGAGACAACAGCAAATCCAAAATAAGTAGTTGCACTGTATTCTAGTTTAACATAATGATTGAGAATTCAAATGACTAAGGACAGTCAAGAAACTTTAGTCATGCCTTTCAAATATTAGAGGTAATAACAGTATGAAAGTACTCTAGTATTATAGTTTCAATTTGTGTAGTATTAACTTATAGCAAAGGTAAGATTTGCCAGTCCTGCCACAAATAAACTGTGTAGGTATTTTCAGGAGAAGTCATAAACATGTGATGTGGTTCTTTTTCAAACTCATCAAACTGTAGAAATTATTTTTAAGTTAAAAAAAAAAAAGTTCTCTTAGTAAAGGTATCATCTTTTGTCCTAGTTACCAGCTGTTTATAAACTGATATAAACTATCTCTGCTACATTGTCAAGCTGTCCCTTTCCAGAGAAGTTGAGTGTATCCTCTATCTGTATAGTGCATTTCAGTATGTGATGGAAAGTCTGCACCTTCTGCCCAACTTTGCTTCTTTAGATGCTCTGCTTTTGTCTTGCTTGCAAGATTTAGGGAGTTTCTCCACTTAAAAATATATATGGACATAAGTCTGGGAGGTCAATGTCAATTGCTGTTTCTTAACAGTTAATATCTGACTTCTAAATGGGAATTTGCCTGTCAGTGAGATTAAGTAGTAGTCATTTTTGGGAAGGGGAAGGAAGAATAGTATACAGTTTCCAGAATGGCAGACAGGAAGAAGTGGTATTATGAGGTTTTAACACCTAAGACATACTTTCACCTTTTTTCTTACTTCACCAGTTGTTTGAATTGGGTCCAGATGGGGGAGACCATGAGACTGATGGAGACCTTCTTGCTGAGACAGATGTCTTAGCATATGATTGTGCTGCCAGGTGAGATGTTTCGCTTACCTGCTTGTACCTGCTTCTTGATCTCTGTTTTTACTTTCCACATACACATTTTAATACCACTTTGAATATCAGCAGAGATGATCTACATCATCACCATTTTGTAGCAAGTAGTGTAAAACTTACACCTAAGGTGTGTAAGGGCAGGTAGTAAAACACCAAATACATCCTCAAACTGTTACGGGATTTAAATTAAAAGAAGAAAAATAATCTAATTCTTGCTCTTATACAAATCAAGTTAAATCCCATATTCCTGTTATGAGATGACAAGACAAAATATTGCAGCAGCTCTTTTGTGCATTTGGATGGGTTTAGCCATGTTGTAGCTGCTTTTTCATTCCCTGTAATGAAGTAATTTAAAATTAAAATGATATATGATTAATTCTTTCGTGTTTAAATGTTACGTATCAATCCTCTAAATATATATTCTGTTACTTTCTTTAATATTAATTGTAATTACAAAGAATTTATGTATAAGCTCTTGTAATCTACAAACATTTTCTGAAATTGAATTAATATTATGTAATACCTTATAATTAAAACTTTACTTGCAGTATTATATATTAAATGTAATTTGGTTTGTGTATGTTAATTTAACTTAATGTCTCCTTACTCTATTTGGCAATTGATATCTGATTGTTTCACAATTCAAGATCAAGCTAGACTTAGGCATTTGTAGGTCCTTCTGAATTATTATTATTTTTTAATTACTGCAATATTTTTCAATTTAAAACTTAGTTTTGAATATATATAGATGCGCAACAACGTAATTCCATTACTTCTCAATTTTCTTGTATAATCAGGGTGTAATTTGTTTGAAGATATTATAAAATATAATTCACATCTAACATTTTTCAAAATTTACTTCTCCCAGAGAGAAATATGCAATGATGTTTGATGAGCCAGTACTCCTACAAGCTGGCTGGTGGTATGTAGCCTGGGCGAGGGTGTCAGGACCCAGCAGTGACTGTGGATCTCATGGACAGGCCTCTATTACTACAGATGATGGGTATATCTTTTTCTATGTTTTTTTAATGACATGAAGAGCTCTAATATGACTTGAATAATAATTGAGTTATTTCTCTTTCAGTGTTGTATTTCAGTTTAAAAGTTCCAAGAAATCAAATAATGGTACAGATGTTAATGCAGGGCAGATTCCACAGTTACTGTACAGGTAATACTTTAATCTCTGTTTGGAACAATTTACTGATGTGTTTTTGAAATAGAAATATTATATTTGTTAAAGTAACCATGTTCCATGAAAATATTATCGTGTTAAGTGGAGCAAATCAGTATCAGAAAAAAAGCCAGTATCAACAATGAAATGTGCTTTACAGTAACTTACCATAAACTTACTGTTGTCATGGTAAATGTTATGTACCTCTGTTTTAAGAAGAACTCTTTCTCTCTGTTGTTAGTATATTTTACAGATTTCCTCAGATATGTACAAGACCTAATTTTTATATTTTGTGTGTGTGCATATATATAATTCCCCTGGTCCCCACATTGATTTTGAAACTTGGAATTTCTTCCTACCAGTTCTCTTACTGTGTCCTTTCTAAGCATGTCCTTTCCAAGGACGCAGAACAGCTCACTTTTGGCATTAAGCTTTCTGTCCATAGATCCCCTGTCTCTCCAGGTGAAGGCTTCATTTTGATGTACATGAAGTCCTGGCATGACATATTGGTCATTTGTGTGATGCCTATGGAGAGATGGCTGTAGCCAAAAGGCAGACAAGCCTTGAGGCCTCTGAAGAGCACTGAGTGCCACAAAAGGGAAGGTGCTGCAGTAACAGACTCTGTCTGTGTTTTTAACATCCACCTATATTTTACCTGCACAAAGCCAGTGTTCTTTAAGGAACAACATTTCTAGTCATGATGTCATTTGAGGAAATACAGCAGATACACGTAATGCAATCTCAACCTCATTTTCAATTTTCACTATTAATGTTAACTGTTATTGTCACTGTTAATTGTTAGCGTTTAAGTTAAACTTTTCTTCATGTTGTTTTTTGTTTCACTTGAACAATACAAACAGTAAAAACTATAAAAGGTTAAAAAAATAAAAAAAAAAAAAAAAACAAAAAAACCAACGAAATGAAACCCAAAACTCTACCAGAAGTAAAAACTGAAGATTTCAAGTAAGTTCTAAAATTGTTCTTCCAGGTTGCCAACAAGTGATGGCAGTGCATCCAAAGGAAAACAGCAAACCAGTGAACCCGTACATATTTTAAAGAGATCTTTTGCCAGAACTGTCTCAGTGGTGAGTACTATTAAGAATCTTCTGTGTTTCCTGCAAGTTCGTTCATGGTTCCTTCATGGAAACTGAAAGATGTAGATGTGGAAATAATGATGGTTTTGTGTTTGCTTTCTCAAGCAGAAGTTAGGTGCACTGGTAGGTAGAATATTTAATGTGGCAGCGCAGTCTCATCAGGGACATAATGACGAGACGTTCACACGCTGATAGAGATGGCAAAATGGCCCCAATGGTGCAGTTTTCATTGCCTTTTATACAGTCATAAAAACAGGGAACGGGAAGACAGAAGAACAACAAGGTGCACCAATAAAGAAATTATAAACAGAGCCTTACATTGGAGGAAGCAAGGATTTGGGTCTGGACTCAGAATCCCAGAATCCCTTTCCGCAGCTCCCTCTGGGGGCCAGAGACACCTCACAGCCCCGTAGGAATCACTTCCAGGCCCTTAAAGCCTGTCATGTGATCCCACAATTTAATTTTTCTCCTTTTTCTGAAGATCTCAGATGAAAACTCAGATCTAAGCTAAATTAGGTATTCACCTCAGGATGAGAGCCTAGAAATATATTTGTTTATAAGGTTAAGCTACTTAGTCTGGGGTTTTTTGCGGGGCTGGAAATTGGAGTTGAGTTCATTCTTACTGGTTGTATTCAATGTACAAACCTTACTTCCTGCTAAAAATCAATATTAGCAGGCTTTTTAGAAATTTGAGGGAGCTTTACTGCTCTCTTTCATGGCTTTTAGATTAGTTAGTCACTGATGAGATCTATCTTCCTCTTAGATGCATTCCAGTACACATTGAGAATCAGACAGCATTTAATTAAACTTTGGTAAACTGGGGTAAGGAGTATTCATAGGCACAGTGAACTGCACTTACTAATAGAAGGTAGTCTGCAGCTGTTCCCATACAAGGAGGTTAGTTAAATTTTGAGAAATTCTACTGTAAGTTGAAATGTGTTTTTATCTGTTGCAAGCAAGGATTATTTTATTTTCAGTTCCATCCTGGTTTATACTTTTACTGCATCATACATACTGTCAGTGTTCTCCATGGATGGTTATATACAAGTTGTTGCCTCCATATGGACAATCACAGTCCGATTTCCTAAATCAGCTTGCTTGCTTTCATTCATGTATTCTCCATCTCTTAAGTATTCTCTAATGATCAGGATGATCATCTCCTGTTAAATTTCTTTTAGGAATGTGTTATCTACGTAGTTTGCATTTTTAGTAACCATTTTATCAACATATTAATAGCTACTATTTATGTTTACTTAAAGATATTTGCATTAAGCTATGAACTTCTGTGGCCTTTAATATTTCACAGTGTATCCTCTCGCTCCATTATCTTGCTGCTGTTAACCCTCACCTTAGATATAAACTGGGATAAGAAGAGTGTTTTGGCTTTCTGGAGTTTCTTGAGGCATTTTATATCTAACTTTGAACAATCAGTTAGGTTGTTGCAACTTGAAGGTGTTCAAGACCAAGTACTTGTATTTTGCTTTCTGAGGTACAACTTCATGAAATTATTGACTACATATAATAATAATAATAACAGTAGAAATAAAACCTTTTAAATCCTCAGATATTTTGTGAGCTATCATGTGCTTCTGTTTAGCTTTCAGGTACTGTCATAGAGTTGCCATGCAGATTATAATTATATAAAAATAAAGTGAAGACAACCTTGATAAGTCTTTACTTTGACAAGAATGTATTATGTCAAAAGTAGGTATTACATTTTTCTGTAGATAAAGCAAGTAAAATTTACTGAAAAATCTCCATTACAGGTGAATACAGTTGTTAGGTATTTAATAATTGAGAAGCTTTCATGTATAATAAATATTCTAACATATGTTACAGATAGATTTTTATCATGGTATTACAGTGAAGCGTCTCCTGCATTCTCAGTGCTTTTTTTTATTCTCAAGCAAAATAGGATTTGTATGCTGCATGGTAGATGTGTATAGACATAAATACATTTTCATAGTAAACATGGATATAGATGCTATTTGTCTTTCATCTAATGCTGATACTGAAAGGTTATTTCCTGTTTTTTAACACAAAATTTTTCTTTGATATCCTTCATACCCTGAAATAGGAGTGCTTTGAATCTTTACTGAGCATTCTTCACTGGAGTTGGACAACACTGGTACTGGGAGTTGAAGAACTTCGTGGACTGAAGGGTTTCCAGTACACTGCTACTCTTCTGGATTTAGAAAGGTTGCGTTTTGTGGGCACTTGCTGCCTGAGATTGCTGAGAGTCTACACCTGTGAAATATATCCAATATCAGGTATTCCTCTTAGTTCACTTCCTTCATATTTATCAGCAAATAATAGTCTACAGGACATTTAAAATCTGATGTAAGTATTCACATAGGATGTGATATAAATTAAAATTGCTCATACAGATGGTTTTATTGGAGCAACTAAGGCTAGCTGTCAGAATGGGATATTTTGAATTGTCTGCATAAAAAAGTGTCCCAATACCATGTATACCCTGTAACCTGTGTATTTTAAAGGTAATTTCCATTTTGACTTGTCAGTTGAGTTCTTTTGGACTTCCTGTATCTTCTTTTTTCTCCCACAATTCTGTACGTAGTGTCAGCTTTGGTGGTGAGCACATTTTAAATTTGAAAGACCATATCTGGTTTTTGTGCCTGTAGTATAATAATGCTCATATTAAAGCATATATTGTAGAAGACCAGAAAAGTGGGAGTTTTTAATGTTCAGGTTTCTTTGATACAGTTTAACGCCCTTCACTGTTTTACCTTTGAAATTAGCACCTCTGAATGTATTGATCAGTGTTGCTGAATTTCAGATTTTTTATTCGCATGTAAAATGTGCATTTTAGCATGAAAATGTTTCATTATTATACATTTAATGCTTCTCTTTGTGTCATCTTCTAGCTACAGCTAAAGCAGTTGTAGAAGAAACCAGCAAACTAGCAGATTGCATTGGAAAAACCAGAACCCTGCTGAGAAGAATTTTATCTGAAGGAGTTGATCACTGCATGGTGAAGTTGGACAATGATCCACAAGGATATCTCAGTCAGCCTCTCAGTCTTCTAGAAGCTGTCCTTCAGGAATGCCATAATACATTTACAGCTTGCTTCCATTCATTTTATCCAACACCAGCTCTCCAGTGGGCATGTCTTTGTGACTTGCTGAACTGTTTGGACCAGGTACATTAAAATGGCACAAGTAAATATTACAGATTAGCTTGCCCTTTTGCTTAAATTGAAATCAAGTAGTATTACTACTTTTTTTTTTTTGCATTGATCCTGGTTTGCTGTTTGATTTCTGCTGTGGTTTGGGGTTTGTGTTTTGTTTTGGTTTTTTTTAATAACTGGGTATTGGATTTGTTTCTTTTTAGTTTGTTTGAGATGTTATTTCAGTGTCCCAAGTTCAAAAGCCTAGGAACTTTGTCTCCTTTAAGATTCTCTCTGGGACAGTGAAGAAAATTTGTGGTGCTGGTAGCTGTCAAGCACCTGCTTTTTCAGAGTTCAGGCCATGCCTTGTATGTGCTTACTCTTGCTGTGTGTTGCTTGAGAGCACAAGTGTGGTATTTTTTATCACTAATACTTGAGTAATTCCTCATTATTAAATATTACACAGTGCTCTGATCCAGCCAAGTACATGAGAGGCAGCTGGAAATGTTATAATCAGTAACTTTCTTCTGGGTATCTTCCTTATTGTGAATGGGCATCCCACATCTAAACAGTGTCATTGGTTGCTCGCATTGCTTGTGGTGAGATGTAAACAGTTTGCTGCTTTATGTGAAAATTCATTTAGCATATACAGTTTCAAGGAAGAATCCATCCTTTAATGTATTACTCTAATGAAATAGTTGAATTATATTTGTTAATTATAAAAATACCTTGTCTTCAAAGGCTACCATAATTTCAAAAGTAATGTTAGATGAGTTTATTATTTTAAAATATACCAACCAAGAAATTTTAATTACACCAGTTTTGAAGGTCTAAATTCAAGCTTATGTGAGAAGGTAATGTAAAATTCATAGGAAAGCTTTATCTAAATAATTTTTATAATTATGATAAAGCTGGGAAATGCCTTTCAAAAGGAGTTTCTTTGTCTTGTCAATGCAGTGGTGCCATTTTGTTAATTTCTTTTTGTGTTTTTAGGACATCCAGGAAGCAAACTTCAAAACCTCCAGTAGTCGACTCCTTGCTGCTGTTATGTCTGCTCTCTGCCACACTTCAGTCAAGCTGACCTCCATCTTTCCAATTGCTTATGATGGAGAGGCCTTGCTGAGATCAATGGTTAAACAAGTCAGCACTGAGAATGACTCTGCTCTGGCCCATCGGTTTCCTCTTCTGGTTGCACACATGGAAAAGCTTAGTCAGGTTAGGATATATTTTAAAAGTGAAATGACTGCTTTTACTTTGCAGCAGAAAGCTATTATGGACATTGAAGTTTTTGCTCAATAAGGATGTAGATGAATTTGCCTAAGTGTTTTCTTTCCGAAAACCTTAGTTCAGAAACTTGTTTTTTTTCAATTTTCATCTTTTTGCCTGAAATATTCCAATTATTTCTTGTTTGGACATTGTCTGAGCAAAAGTGGTTCTTACCTTAAAATATTAAATAGGAAGAAATATGTTTTGCAGTTGTATTCTGTTCCTTAGTGTTTTCTGCAACAGTTTTTCAGCTTTTCCAAGTGATCACCAGGAGGAATGTGTACCTAGGTTTGGTGTTTGAGGAAGAGCCAGCACAGCTTTGGTAATAAAGTGTCATGTCCCAAACTGTAGTTTTTAAGGGGATCAACAAGGGAAGCCAAGTTCCTACAGTTCTAGCAAAGGTTATTAACCAATTACCTGATCAAGGGCTCTTGAATGCTGTATTTTTAGCAGTTCTGTTACTCTAGAATTGATTTACAGGAATGAAAAGGGTAAAGATGTTAATCAAGGATATGGTACTGCTCAACAGTATCCTTCATGTTAGAAGATGAGCGGTAAGATAGTATGAAATGATGAGCAACACAGGAAAGGTACATAAAGGATAGTTGTTACCTCCTAATGCCAAAAGTTTTGAGCAACAGGTAAGTTCAGAAGTTTGCTGCTCTTCATAAAATACGTGGTTAGGCTGGGGTACATACTCCTGTAGGCAATTCTTATGCTAAAAGCTTTCACAGACTTGGAAAGCACCTGCACAAATTAATGAAGGAAAAAATCACCAAGCACTATTAAATGCAAATATCCTATTTATGTCTTGGATGCAGCTGCCTCCTAACTGTAAAAGACGGTAAAGTGTTCTGTGCAGATGTCTGTACAGGTTTTCTTCACCTGATTGTCTGCCATGTCTGTTCGCTACCTGGATATTTTTGGGAGACAAAATGGTGGGAAAGACAAAGCTTAGATTTTCATCAGGATAGCTGATCTTGTTTTTCTTATTATTTCCAGTATGGATAACTGTTAAGAAAAACAGTGGATGTCACTGCTAGGTAGAAGACACGGTAGATGCCTGACCTTAGATTTGTTTCATGGACTTCATTCAGAGAAGAACTACTGTTTTTAGAAGTATCCCACCACCAGCTTTGTCTTACCTCTTTGCATAGAAGATTCTTTTCACTAGCACAAAAAAAAAGCTTCCAAGTGTCTTTTATAGACACTGCAGAAGAAAATTATATGAATAGTTTCATAGGTAGCTGTGTATCTGCTGTGTTCTAATGTATGCTTATAAAGCCCACAGGTTATGTAGTCTTTATAGGATATAAAGAAGGGACACCTATATATGATACCTTTCCAATGCAATAAAAAATTTTCACCACCTCATTCAGGAAATTAAGAATATTAATCAATTTTTTTGACAAAGGAATACATACTATGATAACTTTGAGAATTTTAATTTTTTTTCACACTCTAGACATTTCTTATCTTTATGAAGTCACAGCTTTTGCAATTACCTAATGCTTATAAGATGTGAAAGCCTGTGTTTTGGGTTTTTTATTAACTGTGTCATTTGTCATTGTTTTTCTTCATACTGCAGAGTGAAGAGAATGTTTCAGGGATGACCAGCTTTCGGGAAGTGCTGGAAAAGATGTTGGTCATTGTTGTTTTACCAGTACGAAACAGCCTTAGAAGAGAAAATGAACTTTTCTCTTCACATCTGGTTTCTAATACCTGTGGGTTGCTTGCTAGTATTGTGAGTGAGCTTACAGCATCAGCATTAGGATCTGAGGTAAAGCTGCTATAAAATCATTGCTAGAAGTCTTTTCAGGACAAGTGTATTATGAATGTGATAGAAGCTGTGACAGGTATTTTATAGGTGTGCTGATCTTTCAAAGATGCTGGAATTCTCAATTTTGAGTAGCTCAGATGTTTTGCATAAATCTAAAAGCATATATTAACTGTATTGGGGAAGTACTGTTGATAATTAGCTACTTCATTATGGCTGCAGAATACTGCAGATTGTTTACAAAATGGCAAATTATTTTGAGTACTTTGCTTTCTGCCTGCATATTTGTGCACATGTACAATCAAATATCCTTTTTTGAGGCTGTAGCATCATTAAATGACAGAAAAGTATTTGACTTCATTAAAGAGGTGTCATTGTCTTTGTACTATTGACAGATTTTTCTCACATAAAGAATCAAGCTTTTGATAACATCTCGATTTGAGGTGTTTTTACCATTATGTAGTATCTGTGTCTACCCTCTCTTAACCTTGATTGTACCTAAGGCAGAAATACCTAACTCTCCCTTTAGCACAGTTACTCTGGATTTTGTGCTAATTCATTCTTTAAAATGTCTTTAATTACTTCAAAAAAGATGAATTGGATTCCTAATTATTCCTATTTAATTTCTAATTACCAGAAATATTTTCTTTTTCTTTTTAGTCAATATTGACTAGAAGGCTCAGTAGTGACATCTTCTGTGGTTTATGAATTCACTTTTAAAATTTACCCAGTTGAAAATCTGGTAATTTCATTCACTTAACTTTGCTTTAGTGAAGTTGTCTATAACATTTAGCAGTTAATGTTTTCTGACACCTGTGTTTAACTTTCTGCAGGTCGATGGACTGAATTCTCTCCATTCTGTCAAATCCACTCCAAACCGATTCACTAAAACAAGTCAGGGAAGAAGCTGGAATACTGGGAATGGATCCCCTGATGCAATATGTTTCTCTGTTGACAAACCTGGTGTAGTGGTAGTAGGATTTTCTGTTTATGGTGGAGGAGGAATTCATGAGTATGAGTTGGAGGTATTAGTTGATGATGTAAGTACTCCATTTGAGAAAACAATTTGAACGAAAGTAACCTCAGTTTTTTTAGAATGTTTTACAATGTAATATTGTCATATTCTGATGCTGTCTAGGCTACCAGTAAAATGGTGCCCTGGTACTAGTGTGTTTTGGTTTGCTTGTGATGGAGATGCTTGTTATCATAAGCTACATATCCTGTCTAGTAGGGTCCTTTATCTTAGTTGTTGTCTTGAGCTCTTCTTTTATTACAAATAGTATTTGGCATGTAGGGGACTTTTCACTTTCTGGAGCTTAATGTAAAGTAGTACCAGTTATCTCTCTAAGCTGTGAATGAAAGTAAGAAATGAAGTTAAAACAAAAAATTGAAGAAAAGTATGTAGCCTACCAGCATGGTCAGACTTGTACCTACAGATGTTTTATGTGCTGTTGATGTACTCTCTAAGAAGCAGCCTAAAAATATGTGGTGGGTTCTGGTAAAGAAGCAAAACCTCTGTGCTTTTACACCCAGTTGTTCACTGACAATTCTAATCTCTTCCAAAGGACAAACATAGATTGCTATGGGAAATTAACATCTCTGCTCAGTAATTTCTTTCTTAGGAAAAAGGCTTTGCTGTTGACTCTAAACAGGTTTTTCATTTTGGATTTGTTTGTAATGCCATGTATAAAAATACATGCAATGAAACTAAAGTTGTACAATTGCATGACTGTGTCATGTATTTATATTAAAAGTGTATTAAAATTACTTTGTTTCTTTGAATCAGAGTGATCATACTGGAGATGCAGCTCATTCTCATAGATGGACATCTTTAGAATTGGTTAAAGGAACTTACACCACAGACGATTCTCCTAGTGACATAGCTGAAATCAGACTCGACAAAGTTGTGCCTCTGAAGGTAAATAAAATAAATGCACATCTGTAGGTTTTGTACAACTTCTTTAGATAACAAAATTGAAATGCTCAATATAAATTGTTTGGCTTTTTGTGTACACATTCATGAGTTGATCTTGACATGTGTACTTCATAAAGTTTTGTAAATGAAAAGTTCCAAATCCTGTCAGCTAGAAGAAATTAGATCTCAGTTTTTATAATAGCATGAGCTAGATCATAGTTGCTTAGTAATTGTAGAATATTTTTGAATGTGCAACTTCTTTTGTGCAACTTGGTAGTTAATTTTCTTGGGTACCTGTCTATTCTTCAAGTAATTAGTGGTAATTTAAGTTATGGTCCATGGTTTGGGAACATGGAACAGCTTTGATTTTTGATAAATGCTGAATCTTTTTTGTGTAATTACATTGGTAGAGTGCTTTGAGGGACTTTCCAGACCCTCCAGTATTAATGCAAAATAATAGCTTTCATAATACCATGAAGCTATAGATACTTGGTTTGTTTTATACTTCATTCTATTTTTGTCTCTCCTTTTGAAGGAAAATGTGAAATATGCAGTTCGCTTGAGGAATTATGGAAGCCGCACTGCCAATGGAGATGGTGGAATGACCACAGTTCAGTGTCCAGATGGTGTCACATTTACATTCAGTACATGTAGTCTGAGCAGTAATGGCACTAACCAAACACGAGGACAAATTCCACAGATTCTTTATTACAGGTTTGTGTGTTGCAATGATTCCTGTTAAGAAAAGGGAACAAAACCATCACAGTGCTATTATACCATATTTGTTTTTAAGAAGTGACAGAAATAAGTGCATCCAGAGCGTGTTTGTGGTGCCTCTTCCAGTCTTGTTTTAGGTTCTCTGTTTTATTGACTTGGCAAATAATTTGATGATTGATCATTTACAAAGGTCCATTGTTTACTACTTTAAAGCTGTAATATGAGGAACTGGTAAGATACACTACTTCAATTTCTGTTTATTCTGTATCATAAGAAATACTTGAGAGACTGCTTACTGGAATGATTCTCTTTCTGATTTATTCAATTCTTTCCAAAAATGATTGCATCAGGTAGTGAAGCAAAGTCTGTTTATATAGGAACTGTCTTCTCTCTTACTTAGCGTTCAAAGATACAAAAAGAGAAATTGCAACTGCCTGAGGAAAATCAACTGAAACATCTGACTGTCCTGCAGAGAAGCTTTACTTAAGCCTTTCAGTAGGAATTCACTTATGGTAATGCATTTGCAGAAAGCTTTGCTTTCGTGTTTGAGGTGCTTGCCCTGATACACGTAAAGACACAATTTTCAAACGGTCAGTACAAGACTGATGAACAAAAGGTGGAAGGAAAAAAAGGATCAATAAATCATTATTTCATTTTGTATTTGATTGTGTGAGACATATTTACCTAATAAAAGATGTAGCGGATATAAAAAAAATAGTACTACAACAACTGATATATTTTAGACTAACAAGCACAAGAACGTGTTGCTCTTAAGAAGGTTTTAAAGAAGCTAAAATATGAAGAAACAAAGCAGCCATCAAAATAATAGTAATGGTGTATTTGCAGATACAGGGAACTAAACTATCTTAAAACATGAGGTTGTGCTCAAATATCCAGCTTGTCACTAAAATCAGTAATTGCTTATTAAAGACTGAAATTGCAGTGGTGCACGTCATGATACTTTAGTTGATTCAGTCTCCTGCAATCTTGGCCATCTGTGTTTAGGGATTCCTTTAGCATTTAGAGGAATTTCTTGTGAAGTATCATAATTGGGAAGTATTACTATGTAAGAAGGATGAAAGAAGACAGGGAAAACTTCTGTTTTCATCCCTAGATTATCTGCTTTTATACAGACAAAAGAGGAAGTTAAGGAGAAATAACATTTTATCTGATTTCAGAAAGGCAGAGGACAATTTCAGTAATAGAATCTTCAAGGTGTTCTAGCTTAATAAATTAATATGAAAAAATCCACACCAAAGGCCTGTCTTCAGATCAGAACTGTCTCAGGTTTTTTTGTTTCAATTGATAAAATTTTAAGAAGCTTTTGAAAGACTGTGGTGGTACAACTTGGAACTATTACAGAATAAATTATGCTGGAAAATTTTGCAGCTGCTGACTGCAAACTGAAGTTTACATGGACAGCAGAAATTTAGTGTTATTTGATGCATGACTGTGGTTATGGGTTTAGTTTGAGGACTCATAGTTTGATATATAACGACTTGAGGTTTTGATTTGCTTACAGCAAAGAAACAAATGTTCAGTCAACTGTTACAGAACAGAGCTTGTAAGAGTCATACTCCATTTTGTTTGAAGAATGCTCAAATACAAATAGAATTGTTGTTCATGCATATGCCAAGAAAGGCCACATGTAGAAGTTAACACACTTCTGACAAGGACAGAAATGTTTTGGAGGGATTTGTTAAAAAAGTGCTCAGTTGAATTGCACCCACTGTCAGTGGCTAAAAAATTCAAATGAAAAAGGCTGGAGGCTGACAGCAAAGCTACAATTCTCTGGCACATTGACTAAATAAAATCTTTTTGTAGGAGTGGTTAATTCACATAATAGAGAAGGACAGGTATCCTTGTTGTTCATTGAACTGCTCAAAGTAAAGTTTTTTAACATTTTGAGATGCTGGTCCTGAAATAATAATTCTCTGGAATGATGTTTTGAAAGATTAGCTCTTTCTGGACAAATGTAAGAAATCCAGAAGAGAATGGGAAATTTTGTTTTACATGTTGACTAAGTGATTTTGTTTCTCTTTACCAAGGCTCAATCACTATCATATTGAGGGATTGAAGTAGTTTATAATTGTCATTTGACTGCTTTGAAAAAGGAAATCAAACCACATTTTTTATATACCTTATTGAAATGGTTTAGTGCATAATGTTGTTCAGGAGAGCATTTGAAATAAGAAGGGAGAATCTTTTTACCTCTTATGTAAATGCAGAAATACCCATTGGAAAAGTTTTACTTCTTTATGTGATTCATTTGACATTGCTCTGTTCTTACCAAGATAGATGTCTGGCTTTGGAAGGGCATAGCAATTAATATATTTCTGTGATTTAAAAGGCATCTAGTCAAGAGAAACATTTCAGAAAAATGCTTTTTACAATTTTTGTCAAATAAAAATAGAGTTTTTGCAAAGGGCTAACGCTGAGACGTTGCCTCCAGAATATCTTCTGTGGTTACTTTGTTTTCTTTATTGCTTTAGTATTAATTGTTTTGCTTATTCTATGCCAAAAATTAGTCTGTTTTTTAATGTAATTTTTCTATTTTGTGAACTTACTTTAACTCTAATCTACTATCCAGGAGTGAGTATGATGGAGATCTGCAGTCACAGCTGTTGAACAAAGCTAATGAAGAAGACAAAAATTGTAGCAGGGCTCTTTCTGTCGTGAGTGCTGTTGTACGAGCAGCCAAAGACTTGTTGCACAGGGCTCTTGCTGTAGATGGTAAGGCTTGAGAAAATTTGCTTTACTTTTCAAAACTTTCTCATTCACTAGCAAGCCATAATAGTACAGTTTCACTGAATACAAGAGTTGTGATGTTTCTCTTTTGCTTTCCAAAGAATATTTTTATAACTTTTTATTCCTATAAGTATCAAACGGTGAATAACTTTTGTTATTCAGTTATACTTGTGATTTCATAGTCAGGTACCTCATAAACTTGCCCATCAATTTAGCAAGTGCCATATTAAAGCTGGTAAGATTCTTTATTTCCAAAAGATATTCTATAACGGGTTAGTTGCAGGTTTTGTGCGTGTTTTGCACAGAAGCTCTAGTCAGCAGGGGACTGGTGAGTGTAATGAATATATAAGAAATTAAACATCCCTCTTTGAGAAATGTAGATATTAGGCATTGTAGCCAGAATGTCCAGAGTATTACATAGTGCTATAAAAATTGACTTAAAGGGCTGAGAGGACTTTGGGCCTATGAACACTTCACAAAACAGCAATGAATGCAATAAAACAATGCTTTAAGAGGAGGGAATTTTTCAACAGAGAACTGTATATAATGACATGTTTATCTTGGGTGAACTTGGCAGAATCAGAATTCAACAGTGACTAGACAATGAAAACAGTTTTAAATAAAAATAGTCTAGGAAATAGAAGTTCAACTCACAAGAGGCAAACCAGAAAAATAGGATGCGCTTTGAACCATGGCACTTTTATTAATAACACCTGTATTCTAATTATCTTTATTTAGCTGAAGACATTCCAGAATTACTCAGCTCTTCCAGTCTGTTTTCGATGCTGCTTCCCCTCATAATAGCCTACATAGGACCAGTAGCAGCAGCTATTCCCAAGGTATGCTCCTCAACAGAAAGCACTGAAGACATGTATGAATATTATGCAAGGCAAAGGTTTACTCTGAAAATCCAACATCTTGATTTCTTACTATTTTATGAATTACTAGTTTATATTTGACAACATATGACTCATTATGAATTTTCCAAGAGTCAAGAATTTGAAAAACATGTACTGACATTTTTTAACTTCAGTTGAAAACATAATGAGAAAAATACCTTAAGGAAGCAGAGAGAAATACGACAGACTTTAATAACAGGAAAACATAAGGAGTTAAAAGAATGTCATTTAAAACTCATTGATGAACTTTGGTAGGATGTAATGGATTTTTGTTTTATAAATACTGTTTTTACAGTAAACAGCAAAGGCATTTGCTCATTAAATTAAGATTATTTCTGTCAAATTTAAAGATTGAAAGATGTCAGTTATAAATAAAAGAACTCTTCTTTCCAGTGGCATAGCATTCTTTCACGTGCCTTGGCTGGGACACTCTTGAAACCTGTTCTAATATTTACAAATGTCAATAATCCATGGCTAGTAGATACTATTGCCTTCTTTTGCTTTTTAATGAGCTCTAAGCTGTTTTCTGACTTCTCTTTAAAGGGGGAGGAAAGAGAACTGACCAGTTAAAATCTAGCAAACATCATTAAATACAGTGTAAAATTTTAGTTCCTTTGTTTCATTGTTGAACTGGGGTTTGAAACAACCATTTGGCTTTAGAAGTGGTGCTTAGAAAATGTCAAAGATTACCAGGAACAGTGCAATGGTTAAGAGTACATGCATTAAAATATCTTCAATATTTGAAAAAAACGTATTTAATATTATTATAAAGTATAACTGAACTATGACTTTAGTATGGTATTTGCTTTCTCTGATCTGGTGCTTACTGTTTGTTAATGTTCAAGGGTTTAGTAGAAGCTATTTTAGGGAAAGGTTCTCACAGTTGTATACAGATTCTTGTTTCAGCTTTGGCAAGTCTCCAAGAGGAGATTAAGGTACCAGTGCTTTTTCTGGCGGGATTGTGTTGATGCAGGATTCAAAAATGACTGGATGAATTGTAGTTAGTGTTACTCTGAGAATGTTCAAATAAGTGTTGTAGAGGAATGGAAGCTTGAGAGTACTGTTTTCACTTTATTAAATGTGGTGTTATGTTACAGGTTGCTGTTGAGGTCTTCGGCCTGGTACAGCAGCTGCTTCCTTCAGTGGCAGTTCTGAATCAGAAATATGCCCCTCCAGCTTTTAACCCAAATCAGTCTACAGACAGCACCACTGGAAACCAACCAGAGCAAGGGCTTTCAGCTTGTACTACCTCCAATCACTATGCTGTTGTAGAAAGTGAGCACCCCTATAAACCTGCCTCTGTTACACACTATAAGGTGAGCACCATTTCTAAGTGCACATGCTGTTTTTTAAAAGCTTGGCATAGGAGTTTTCTTGAGTCAACATTTACTCTCTGAAAACCTGTTGCCATGGATGAAATTAATGTTGTCTAATACAGGAGACAGTTCCCTATATTATTGCTATACTGCTTTCTACATCAAATGTAGTGGAAACTAGTGAAGTTTTAACCCCCTAGTTCAGGTATCTACTGTAAGTCCCTAAATTTGCATAGTCTTAGATTTTTCTAGTGTCGTGCACAGTTTCTTTGCTCTAACTGTATAGACTGTAGAAGTTCAAAGTCTTTACATATACATTAGTCATTTATCAGACTTTCTCACCTAGTTCTAAAACAATGTTTTATAAAATACTTAATGTCAATTCCAGTCAAATTATCATGCAGAGGTAGCAAACATGTAATCAAGAGCCTGAAGAGGTCGTTAGTTACTATTCCACTAATTCCACTTGCTTGTCCTGTGAGACAGCAAGATGTCCACTGCAGAAACTGCAGTTACCATGTGATCATCCTGATGCAATAATGATTTTTTTTATCCTAAAAGTTTATTGAGCATGTCTGAAGCCTTGGGTTTAATGGTTACTGCATTTGAATTTCTGTAGCTATGTGCTGTTGTATTTCAGGCCACATTCACAAGTGTGATTCAGCTGCTCTGTACTTTCTAGGATTGCACAAAACAGATATTCAGTATGTTTGTTGAAGTTTCAGTTTAAAAAGGTATATGACAGTTCAGTGTTTGTAGCAGTCTGTGGTTGTTTTGTTTAATGAACCCATGCAGTTCTTTAAAACACAAGTGGTGTCAGTGCAAATACTTAATCCGAATATTGAGTTATAATATGCTATTCTGAGTAAAGTGTGAAGCATTTCAGGTGTATATGAATTTCAAAGAATAAATTAGGTTAATGTTGATTTAAAGCATATCTAAACAGTTGTGCAGAATTTCATAACTAAATCACTTTTGTAGACTAAATTAGAGTTAAAAGCAAATTGAAATAAAGAAATAAATGTAAAAAAAACCCAAAGAACCCCCAAAGCAGGGACATAATTAAACTGTTGCTTTGTTTTAGGTGACTTTTCCTGAATGTGTCAGGTGGATAACGATAGAGTTTGACACTCAGTGTGGCACTGCTCAGTCAGAGGATGTTCTTCGTTTACTAATTCCTGTCAGAATTGCACAGAGCCTGGGATTTGGACCAAAGCATACTTCTGTTCATGAAAACCTTAATTCATGGATAGAACTGAAGAAATTCTCTGGATCTTCAGGGTGGCCCACCATGGTATTGGTATTGCCAGGTAATAAATAGATACTGCAATAATAATGTGAGTTACTAAAATAATTGAAGAAAGGTTCATTTTTCTGCAAAAGTATCGTAGCAAACAAGCTTGAAGAAGGGTCTTTATCCAGGCTGGCAAGTTGATTATATTTGTAGTAGGTTTCTTGCTTGAAGTGTTGATCTGCTTCTTTCCCCATGGGTTTAATTCACATTTTACATATAACAGGTGGGTTTCGTATATAGTTATGTAAAAGAAACATACTAAAAGAGGAGGAATGTATTATTTATTTATTTAATTTATTCTTTTACTTCTTTAAGGGAATGAAGCTCTTTTTTCTCTGGAGACTGCGTCAGACTATGTGAAAGATGAAAAAGCTTGTTTTTATGGTTTCAAATGTTATGCAATTGGATATGAATTTAGTCCAGGATCTGATGAGGTAAGGAAAAAGTGAGATGGTTATAATTGCTGCACCTAATAAATCTCTTCTATAAGGCTGTTTTTCAGGGTAAAATTATTTGTATTTCCACTTGTGACTAAGTGACATTAGCAACATCTTTTTAGATTAATTTTATAAAAGTTTTAACATTTCTTGTTAAACATACTACTCATTAGGAGTTCCTTCATCAGGATGTTATTGGAATGGCTTTTTGCTTGGTTTGTAGCAGTCTGCAGATACATAGCATGGTTTTATCTTGTATGTCAGTGGGATATGAGATTTCCTAAAACTGTGACCTACTCTTGAAGTAGAAATCCAGAGGTTTGGGGCTTTCAGTGGTTAGTTTGTTACTGTCACTGCCAGTTGAATGACATACTTGCGTTATTTTAGATGACATGAATCATTTCCACCACTGTTTATTGCAAAGGGAAGATTAAATTTCTTCATGTCCTTGACCCAATGCTTTCTGTCTTATTTTAAGAGATTATTCTAAAAATTTTGGTACACTCTCCTATGTCACAGCAAAAACATGGCAGTAGATGTATGACAAGAAATACATTAATGAGAAGCTTCAAACTGGGACACATAATTAATATTTCTTAAAACATTGTCAGGGAAATGTATTTATTGTCCTATTTTTTGGAACACTAAATTTGTTTTAAAATCTTTAATTTGAAGGGTATTATTCAGCTGGAAAAAGAACTGGCAAATTTAGGAGGATCATGTGCAGCAGCTTTGATGAAGAAAGATCTAGCACTTCCTATTGGTAAGTCCTACTCAAAGAACAGACTTCATTATTTTATCACTGTCCATGTGTTCTGAATTAATAGTACATTTAAATCTTACTGTTGCTTTGAATTAGAGATAATATGAAATTGATTCTTCAATTTGAATTAATCAAACAAGATAATAAAATTGGGGATATTTTCTTCTTACACTTTTCCCTCCATGTGCATATTGGGAGGAGGGAAACCTGGTCATTTAAATTTGAATGAACTCACCCCCTCACAGGTGTAGGTATCACTGTATGAATTGTGTCCCACAGTTTCCTCCTGGTACTTCGTAAATGTGCAGGTACCATCTTTTTGTTTCTCTTTCACTGTTTTTTCTCCCTGCACTCCACACCTCTCTGAATGAAAAAATACCTGCAGCATTGAATTGCAAAATTTAAAATAACTAGTTTAAAATGGAAAGTGACCATTGTATCTGTAGACTTTCTAGCTAGAAATATTTCTCTTATAGCTTTTTTTACATTTACAAAAGAAACTACATACTTTTACAGGAGATGCAGCAAATAAAGTTTTATAGTAACCCAACTGCAATTTAAAATGTAAGGAAAATACGAGTTTATGAAAATTAATGGATATGAAGGTTGAACTATAACTTCTAATGATACAGCCATGTTATGTGTAATGTAATCTCTCTTAAATAGCATCAGTATATAGGAAAACCAGGTTCATAATATATAATAGAATATCTTTTTGATCACTTCAATTAAAGGAACACAAACAAGAGCTCAGCTATTGTTACACTGGACATGTGTATTCATGAGCAGAAGAGCACTGATCAGTGTGCAGTTAGAATCACAAAACCTAATTTGAATTTTTTAACTCAGCATTTTGCTTGCATATTTTGATTGTGTACAAATTTCTTACTTTATTTTGTAAGGAAAAACCTCAGTTGCACTGGTAGATCTGCATTTCACTCTCAAAAGTACAGGCAATTCTACAAGTTAAATAGTGCCCTCGTCTCTTAGCCCCCAAACTCCTTGCTTTTGATGTCTGCAGCACCCATTTATCTTGCTGTTCTTCTATGAAACAACAACAAAAAGATGACATTAAAATCCTTCTAACTTAATCTCCCATACTTAAAATACTTTGTACTTCTCTCTAGGGACTTTTTTATTTGTTCTGCTTAAATGCCTAAAACAAGAAGGGAGAGTAAATGATACATAGATTTGCCTTATGCTATCCCATGGAAATTTGAAATAAAATATGCAGCTAAGTTACTTGTGCAGTCTGTCACATATAAAAGTGGTTGTGTATGATCTGGAAGAGAGGAGGGATGGGTCCATTGCCTCTAAGGAGTTTCCTGGTTACTGATCTAATTGCAATTAATTCATCTGACCATTTATCTAAAATCAACTCAAGAACTTCAAGTCTGTTAACATTGATGATAATATTACAGTGTATATTGTTTCTCTACAAGATCACTGGACCCTGTGAATAAACAAAACTGCTGAATTACAGGCAACAGTGGTAGTATTTGCAAATGGAAACTGCAGCCTTTTAAGATGGTTTTCAGTTGTGTGTGATTTTGCTTGGTTTTACTGTTTTGTATGATGTCTCAGAAATACACTGGCAGAAAAAGAGGTAAAGCTGTAATTTTCTACAGCAGTGTTTAAATGCCTCAGTAGCAGACTTTCTGCATTCTAGGTTATGTATCTTCTACCTTTTGCTGCAAGGGAAATGGTTCTTAAATACTATAATGCTGTCATTCCTAATCTGCAGAGTCCTGTTACCATATTTGTGGAACAGTGTCCCTTAAGAAAAACCTGTATAAAATAATAAAGTCAATATCATATAGAAGACTTTCTTGTAGTGCATACAGAGTGGAAGGCCCTTTTTAGTTGACTTTTTGTACTTTATTATAATTTCTACAATTTTCCTGTTTTTTCTGTGTGTGGATGTATACAGGCTAAACAAAGTAACCTAAGAAAAAAGGGTCACTCCACAAAATAATTAGCAACTTAGTTTGCATTAGCTTCTGGGATTTGGAACTAAGGTATCTATAGCTAAGCTAGTACTCTAACATTGTTTTAATTTAGACATCTTCAGAGCATGGTTCATGTTGCCCTATGATAAAGATGTTAGAAAAATTAATGCCCCAAAGGAGGCACCTGTTTCTGCTTTGTTTGCTGTAAAGCTGTCTTGTGATACCTAAGCCAGAGCTCATTGTCTCATTCTTCACTGCTCAAAAGTAGGTGAGAGAAATCCTGCTCCATTTCCCAGATATTCTTTAGACTTCTGGATCCAGCTAAGTGCTCATAAAACCTGGCAATTTTATTGAAGACAATAAGAAACTTCATAAACTTTATGTCAAGGAGAATAGGCTGATTGAACCAATTTCAAATGATTTACGGCTTGGTACTGGCATCCTTGTAGGATCCTTCTGTCTTCAGCTTTATTTGCATGATTTATTGTGGTATATTGATTTTAGGGAGCTTGTCCTTCACAAAGAGGTACCTTCCTTTTCAGTAATTGTAGTGGGTATATTCACTATGCAAGTAGTCAAATACTTGTGTAAGTATTCTTCTGGAAACATTAGGGAAAAAGTGTTTTGAAGGACATAACAAGGTTTAACCTGTTTTGCTCCAAAGGAAGATGGACCAGAAAGTGATTTCTTCCCATAATAGGAAAACTGTCTTTGGGCATACACCAAATACTGTTTGAGTTACCATGTCCAAAAGGTTGCTCTGCCTCCTTGCCAGTTCTTCAAGACTTATATTGAAGATACTTCTTCCAAAGAGAGAGATCTGGTCTATGATTAAGATCTAACTTAAACAACAGTGTGAAACTGGTTGATATATTTACCATTATTACTTTCTTAATTGTATCAGATTTGGTAGAAGTTTATTTCTGAGAGCAGATTTTAGATGTCTTCATGTCTTTGAATTTTAAAAATGCTTTGGGACTTGATTGTTCTTATTTTCCTTTCTCTCTTCTGACTAGTAGAATTGCCTGAAATGAAAGACAGAGTAGAAATATGGTAACCTTATCTGTTTTGCTCTTCTGTTAAAAAACTGTGTTTGGCAATTCTGGTCACCCTAGAATCAGACTTTTGAGTTCTATTTGTGAGAGAGAAATATTATGTAATAGTATATATTTGAGTTTTTGGTTTTAGGAGGAACCATAATTTACGAAGTTGTGCAGAATTTATAAGGTTTTCAAATGTTTTTACAAAGCTAAGCTCTTAAAAGGGAGCAGCTGTTGCCTTCTGCTAGGTACTGCTTCCCAGAACTACCTTGAAGTCCCAAAACCTATTTCTGAGACTATCTAGTCACACCCAAAGATTTGCCATACATACTGTCTTGGAGATAAGAAGATAAGCACCAGGTTTTTGTTCTATGTAACTTATTTTCATCTGTGTGTGCACTGAACTACACAATGCTGCATGTTTACTATGTTACTTGAAAATATTCATATTTCAGCTGTTGATTGAACAATATGGCACATCATTATGCTAATCTGAATTCTGTGATATAAAAGGCTTCACAAAACAGAATTGAATTTCATATTCTATAATATGTAGATAGCTGTCAATATAACTATTGTATTTTTACAGCAGGTAATGAGTTTGAAGAGGATCTTGAGATACTTGAAGAGGCTGCCTTACAGGTATACTGTGTTTTTTTATCCATTGCAATGTACTTAAGCACAGAATTGCATTGAAATTTTTTTGACTACTACAGAAGAAAACAATTTGTAAGGTTATATAATAGAATAGAATCAATCTTTTTATGGAACAGTTTAAGAAAGTCAGACAGAAGTCTATTATTTCCATTAAATAATTTTTATAAGAAATCTGCTTAGAAAAAAAATGCATAAAAAACCACATAGAGTTAGATGACCAAGTATTTCAAAATATTTGTTTAGCTTAAGTTGCACTATTTAATAAGTTTTAAATGTTACCGAAGTCAGTCTTTCACGTGTCTTTTGAATTAGAGAAATAAAATCACTTTGTCAGCTGACTGGTAACATTAATCAGCTCACAGATCATGTGATTGCAGTTGTTCTGCTTTGCTGGTGACCTTCTGTTGGTTGTGATGGGAGCTAATGCTGGTCAGGAGCTCCCTGTGTGTAGCCCCTAGCAAATGATGAAGTGAAAAAGGAGTTTTCATGTACTCTCTCCTTCCTTGTTATCTTCAGGGCAGCTGATTCGAAACTGAATTGTCACAGTACTCAGTGCTACAGTCTGACACCATTTCATAGGCCTTACATAACAGCACAGTAAACAGGAATTGTCTAGGAGGAATCCCATGTTCCTTGGAAGACATATTTTTTCATCAGTCTGTTCTTGGACCCACTAATTCAATTTAGCTCATTCTAATTCAAAATTTGAGCTAGGAGTGTGCATGTAGTAAGAGATCTGCCTTTCTGTAAGCTATATTTCTAGCCTTTTATTTTCTTTTGAAACATGCTCATTAATCACATTTTCAGCATGGCTTTTTCATTGTTCTTCTACATATAAATCAAAAGTTTAGTATACTTTTAGGATGTTACCTTATTCTTTCCTCCAGGATTCTCCCTCAGCTCAAGGTAATTTAACATCTTTTGGCATAAATTATTGTTTAATAGACTGAGCTGACTTTTTTTTTAACTTTTATCAGGGTAAAGTTTATTCTTTTCCTTGAAAGGTTTTCAATGCCCAGAATGTCTGTATCAATTGTCACATTATTGGAAAATGTCAACATGTTACTGAAAAGCTGTTTTATGTCTCTATCTTTTCACCCCCACTCTCTGCCAAAAAAAATAAAACAAAACCAAAACAGGTGTGCAAATCTCACTCAGGCATTCTTGGGAAAGGCTTGGCACTATCTCACTCTCCAACCATTCTGGAAGCTCTTGAAGGAAGTCTTCCACTGCAGGTGCAAAGCAATGAGCAGTCATTTCTGGAGGATTTCATTGCTTGTGTACCAGGATCAAGTGGTGGACGACTTGCAAGGTAAAACTGTACTGTAGCTTGTCTATTTAACTAGCTACAGAACTGTCATAGTTATTTTAAATATTAGTTAAATAAAGCTCTTTGGCTGTATAATTTCCATTAATACATTAGTTAAAAACATGTAGGCATTCAGATCTTCTGTGTCCTTTCTCAGCTGCAAGTCACATTTGTACAGAGTAAGAATTTCTCTTTTGGGGGATGTAACAGAATTTAATGTTAGGTGGTTTTCTTTGCTGTAGGTGGCTTCAGCCAGATTCATATGCTGATCCTCAAAAAACATCATTGATTTTGAATAAGGATGACATTCGATGTGGTTGGCCAACTGTTATTACAGTACAAACAAAAGACCAGTATGGGGACGTTGTTCATGTTCCTAATATGAAGGTAATTATTGTAGTCTTGGCTGTCCTGCTTCATCTTGCTTCTAGTTTTTATTGTAGGTATTCCATAGAATACTCTTTTACAGGGCAGAACGTGGCATTCATAAATCCATTGTAGTCAGACTTTTTCTTACCTCTAAATCCACAAAATTACAGAATTCTGTGTTATGCCAATTTATGACTTGTCTGTAATGAACTACACATGTAGTGGTAGAAATAATCATTCATAAGTAAGGTTTGATGGTGATGTGTTAGTGACAAGAATCCATTAGTAGTAATTTGATTCTTTCAGTCACAAATATGATCAAAATTATTGCTGGATTTATTTTTAATTACTGTTCATAAATGTATTAAAGTAACAAAAAAATTAAATTTAATCATTCTTCTGGACTCATTCAATGATGCACAATGCAGTTATGTAACTTTTGGTAAATTAAGTCAAATTTTGATAAACAGTGTGTGAAAATTGCAGTAGTTAAATACACTTTATTGCAAATTTAGGGTGAGTAACACAGACTTATTTTCCAGGTAATCTGTCTGTTCTTCCTCAAAACTCTGTGCAGCTGACTGTTACCTGCACTTACGGAGGTCTATGGTACCTCTGGGGGAAAAAGTCAGTCAGAATATGCACTGAAGAGCACAATATAAGTGTGCAGTGCTGGTGTAAAGTGGCAGAACTGGGCAGGGTCAGTCTGGCCATTGCTGATGTGGATCTAGGGGGCCATGATGATTCCCTCTGAAACTTGTGTACTCACTTGGAAGGCTCTCTTGCTACTTTGTTACATTTTTTAGTTATGGGAAAACTTCATTAGGCATACCAGGCTAGCAGACTATGTGCTGCTTCCCAGGAGGTGCTGTGGGACTGACAGAACAGACACCAGCTTGTACTGATCATGTGCCAAGTCAGTCGGGTGCCTCTCCCCTGTACATCCCCTTTCTGAGATGCTGTGCTTGGCTTTGCAGATGAAGGGTAGATATGTTGGGTTTTGATACAGCTGGATTTACAGTGAGTGCTCTAAGCACTTTGTCCCTGTACTGTATCAAATTCAAAAGAATGTGTGCATGTTTTCTCACTAAGTCATGTTCCCTACTCCACATCTTATTACAGGTAGAAGTCAAAGCTATTCCCGTTTCTCAGAAAAAAACATCTTTGCAGCAAGAACAAGTTAAAAAAGTGCAGCGGATACCAGGGAGTCCTGCAACAGCAGTTTCCCCTAGCAGTGATATGACTTTTGGAGGACTTCCTTCACCAAAGCTTGATTCTTCCTACGAGCCAATGATAGTCAAAGAAGCTCGGTATATTGCTATTACAATGATGAAGGTAAGTTACTGCCCTTTTAGCAATACAACCATAAAATTCAGCATTCAAAGTGTGTAAACGTGTACAACAGAGAAGGAAAAATGTGTATTTACTTTTGGTCGCAATTTGAAAATACACTCATTACAAATTGCTGTGATTATATATAAATTCATCATAAAACTAGATATATCAAAAGGGCCAATTATCTAAACTGTAAAGCAGTTAGACTGGATTAGCATTAAAAAAAAAAGTAGTCTTTGATTTTGATTAGACAGATTATCAACTTAGTCTGAGTCACTCAGAAGAAATAAAAGCAGCTATTGAAATGGTGAGAGGAAAGTCAAACCAGTATATCCATATCGAGCTGGAGTGTTGCAGTGATTTAAAACTGGAACAGTTGAACATAGGAAAAGACCAGAGCTCAGCATACTAAAAAGGTCATACAAATTATTTGTGTATCAGTGCATATGCATTAAGCAGCATCTGATGAAATGAGCCACTGTGAAATGGATCAGCTCAGAGACTTTGCCAGGAACAGTTTTTAAAGAGGTGCAAATGGAGCAGCTGGTGTTGATTTGATTGAATATGTTATAGTACATGCAGTGAATGTACCTGTGTGTCTCATACTGACCCCGTTAAGAGATGTGACATGATGTCTACAACTAGCACTTGCACAGCTTGATGAGACATGATTAACCAGGAGGCAGAGAAGGATAATACCTAGTATAATCAGTATGGATTTATGGGGAGGGGGACAGAAGCAGCAAACTAGCATCTTTTAGAGGACACAGGGTTGTTTTGTGCAAAGGATAGCGCTGTAGTACCTGTGTGTAAATAGTGTAACTGGGTACTGAATAGTGTTTTACTGGATCAATGAAAGAACTATTAAATCAATGTAGTGTACAAAAAATGGTTTAAAAACTTGTTAAATCACGTGCCTAAAAAGATACTTGCAACTAGGAAGTGTATATCAAGGAGATAGGTGTGATCTTGTTTGCTTGGACTTTTTTATTTGGGCTGCTGCGAACATGACTTCTTGGTTTGCTGCTACATTCTCCTTTTAAAAGTGTCTCAAGGGGAGGCAGAAATACATGATTTATTCCAAGTTAGGACTTAGATGATATTTCTGGTTACCCTTCTCCACAGGTACCTGTTGCTTCTTTTCCAGTGATAGGTGTCAAATCTGCTCATGCAACTATTTTAGGATGGTGTACCTTATAATGCATTAGATGCTCTGGAGTAAATGATGGTGGTGCAAGTGCAGGGTGTTAAAAAAATCTCTTCTAGATTTGATGGAGTGAGGAATGCTTAATATTAGCTTGGTAATACATAATAATTTTTGATTGAAATGAGGCTATAGTAAAATGAAAATGGAAGGATTCATTTAAAGTCCTCTTGGTAGGTACTAACAGTATGAATCTTCATAAAGGTAAAAGTAAAAAGACACCAAGGTTAAATTAAAAAAACACCTCTCTTGTTGAAACATGCTTGATTTCCATATTTAGTGCTTTTCCAGGGAATTTCCCCAAGGTTCCTTTCAGGTTAAGTCCTTTCCATCCAAAACTTTTAACTTTATGAATTCAAGACACTGTAAACATTCTCTTATGTTTCCCTGCCTGCATTACTAAATACACTCATTTCAGTGTAAAATGCAGATGTCCCCTGATATTTTCATTTTATACCAGCCTGCATGTTGTATCAGTACTTGATACAAACAGCTATATATGATTATAAAATCCAGTTTCTCACTTCATTGCAATAAATTATGACATGTTTAGGGAACTGAAACCCAAAACTATATTCTTATTTAGGGACCCAAAATGGCTGATCTGCATGTATGTTCAAGTGTTCTTATCCCACCTTTTGTTGCTTTTGACTTAACAGGGGAATCTGGTAACTCAGCAACTGTTGCAGCCCAGAGAGATTCTTGCTGGGGGACTTTGTGCACTTCTAGGACTACCACTATTTACTTATGGGGCTTTTCTGAGCAGTGATTTCACAAGAAGCTGTGGAAGTGAACCAGATCTTTTTTGTAGTGGAAATCAATGAAACTATCACCTCAATATTGAGGGAGTTCAGTCTTCGCTTGGCGTAGAAAGAAGGAAGATTTGAAATTCCATTAATAAATACCCTGGGCTTTTTTTGCAGGTTTTGACCTGCAACATATTTGCTTTCCTGTCTTCACATGGTCTTCAGTGAACTGCCTGGATGCAAAGGGGTTTTGTAGAAATCAGATTAGAAGAGATTCAAAGACTTGGCAAGGTTTTTTGTTAGCAGTAGCAATCTTTCTTATCTAAATAATGCCTGTTTAATGAGACAGTGAAGATACTCTTCCATGCGTGCATGTAAATTTCTGTGTTTTGAAATTTTTTTCTGATTCCCTGATCAATGCTTCTGGAGAGTGTAACATTAGATTGATGTGTTCTTTAAGAAAATGCACTGCTTTATTTTACTCTAGACAGTATTATAACTGTCAACTGTTGATTTTGTTTCAATTTACTCTGTTTATAGGCATATGAAAATTACTCTTTTGAAGAATTACGCTTTGCTTCACCAACACCGAAGAGGTAAACATCAAAAAAAATTTTTGATAGGGACTTAATTTAACATGTCCTATCACTTCTGCTTATACCCAGACTTCCAAGTGTGACTGACAGGTAGTCATGTCTGAAGGTATAAACAAAAAAGTCAAGTATTATGTGTTCTTACATGTAGTGATTTTATTTTAAATCTTTATTACTTAATTGTTCTAATGTTTTCTTATTTGTATGATTTACTCTGTTCTTTTATTATTTGCTATAAATAAATGTGGCATTGTATTTTCATAGTAAATAATAGAAGGTTAGTGCATTGGAAAGGGAAAAATTGTATTTAGATGATACACTACAGAAAAAATGAGTAGTTTCCAAACTAAACATTATACTAATCATTATGTATAAAACATATATTATGTCCAAGAAGACAATAAATGTTTAATGATTTTAACTGTTTTGTTTATGCCTAGACCCAGTGAAAATATGTTGATCAGAGTCAATAACGATGGTACATACTGTGCAAACTGGACTCCTGGAGCTGTTGGTCTCTATACCATTCATGTTACTATAGATGGCATTGAAATAGGTACTTAATTTTCACTATATTTAAGCATAAATTAATATCAGATATACTTCGTATTCTGATAAATTTATGTCTTGGTGCTCATAAGATTTAGTATTACAGTTCATAGCAAAACTTAGCAGTGAAGTTTTCATTCATTCCTTCTAGCTAAATTGCTCTTCTTTGTGGAAAAAAAGACCTCAGATATTCTTACATGGTAATAGGAATATATGTTGCAAATCAAGTATTTATAATGTGGTTAGACTACCAGATTAACAGACTCTCTTATTCTCAAGAACTCTTATTCTCAAGCATTCTCTCAGCTCTCAATGTTGGAAGAAAAATGTCTTGTTTCAGCTGAGAGTGACAGAGAAGTATAGTTAAAGGGGGAAAAAAACCCAACCCAACACTAAAGAACTTAAGGAAAGGGGAAATTGTTCCTGACAATGCTGGAATATATACTGTCACTTGTTCTGTGGAAAATTGAGAAGGTATGGTCTTAACTGAGACTCTACCTGAACTCTTACATATTTGTACTAATTTTTAAATGATTTTTGTTCATTCATTGCTGTAAGTCTTTTAGTTAGTTATGTTGCCAGTCCTGGTGACTGCATTATGAGATATTATAGCAGATGGTGGAAAGAGTGCCCTTAGTCTTCCTGGTGGCATGGTGAGGATGGAAGTAGAAACACTGAAAGTGTTGTAGCTAGGCCCACATCTGATAAGAGGGTTTGGGTGAGTTCACCAGCACCAGCAGTTCCTCTTTCCCAATACTGTCCAGCACCTTTTGTAAATACATAATTGTTTCGGCACATAATGATACTCATAAAGTACCAAGTGCACAGAATTCACATAGAATTGGAATGGGATGTGGTTTTGTGTGTTAACTACAGAAGATAAGATGTACAAAGTATTATCATTGACAGTTATCTCTGTTCATCAAACAGGAACATTTGCCTTCATAGGAGCCTCCAGTGCACTGAGTTTTATTTTTTCCAATGTGTCATCTCTGGAGCAAACTTTACACTGTAGTTTAAATCAACTGCTGTTATATTTTTACACAGATTTCACCATCCTCCATCACTGTGTAGGGTAAACTTTTAGAATTGATAAATATAACTGTTAACCTTCAGTATTAAGCAGGTATGAGTATGCTCTAATACTTACCTGTTTTCTGCAATGGAACTTTCTGGGTCAATCATAATACCCCTGTGCCCTTTGAAGCTTTCGTGTACGTGTGCTTGACCCATAAATCTGTCAACTTTTGGCTGCTTAAGTACTGGTAACAGTTTGTTTCAAACCTTGTGTGTTTTTGATGCTTGTAGATTGCTTCTGTTACTGCCATGCTTGTTTAAAAGGATGTTAAGGAAACTAACTGTTCTATTGCTAGGTCTAGGTGCTTCTTTCCAAGATGATGTTCTTCAGAGGGTCACTCTGTAAAATGAAACAAAAAACATGAAAATATCTACTATTGCAGTTTGCCTTTAATAGTGATTGCTGAGAGTATTTCTTTTAAGGTTATTACTCAAGGTTGTATTCATCTTTTACTTAAATTTTTATGTCTTTCTTCACAAACAATAATGTTACTGTGTTAAGATTCTTTACGTTATAGACCTTTACATTATAGGCCAACTCTTTACATTATAGGCCTTTTCTAGTTTTGTAATGTGGCTTTTCAGGCTCCTACCTGCTTCTCACATGTAGTAATTAGCTTCTGCAGCAGTACAGCATTGCATTAGCTATTGCCTCTGTAGAAACTTTCCCTTGCACCTCTCAAACATTAAACTGTGTTCCAGCAGTCCTTGCAACATAACCCTACAGACACTATTAGGATACAGAATTACCTGGTGGTGCTTTGTACATACAGTGTGACAGATATCTAATAACATGAAACTACATTTCTGTAAATTTCCACATATGAAAGTAGAGGTGTTCAAAAAGTAATACCTTGCACCATGAAGCAACTGCTAGTGTTGATTTTGGCAGACAGATAAGCAAGTGGTTATTTTGTCTACTCTGACTTGTAGCACAGATAAACTGTAGCTACTGTTTAACTGATATATCCCCTTATATTTCTTTTAACTTAGTCTTTGTTTGCTTATAGATGCTGGACTAGAAGTGAAAGTAAAAGATCCTCCAAAAGGAATGATACCTCCTGGAACCCAACTTATTAAACCAAAAGCAGAGCCTCAGCCAAATAAGGTTTGGAGAACTGAAAAAACCCCAAGACAGATAGTTATGTCTGGGTTGGATTTTATTATTGCTTAATACATACTTTATCATATAGTAGTGTGGCAGACTTAAGGATATTTGCAGACCACTTTAATGTGCTGAATGGAATGAAACTAATATACTGGATAAAATGAAACCTATTAATTTCATTTTTTTCTTTATCTCCATTCATAAAACTATAGAAGCTCTACAGAAAATGCCTTGGCTTGTCACACAAGCATTGCACAGCTATTACTTAAGTCACAGACAGAATTTTGCACTTAGTTATTTCTCTTATATATTGTACTATGAAAATAATTGCACAAAAAACTTTACAAAGATTTTGTTTGTTTTGTCATAAGGATCTTCAGTCAATACAAAATCCATAACCAGTTTCCTTAGTGATATTTTCCTTTCTTAGAATGGTGTGATTATGTTTTTTTAAAGGTATCCTTTCTGTAGCTTTTGATATCTCCATTTCACCTTATCATTCCACCAGGAAGGACTAAAGTAGACATAAATAAAGCAAGAAAGCTGAAGTTTGTAGTGGTATAAAGGAAAATGCCCAGATGATGGAACTACCTTGCACATCCTCTTAGATGCCAAGGAAGGGATATTAATGAGGCACTGAGTTTCTTTTTTTTGTTGTTGTGGAATCAACCTGTATTAAAAGATGTGGAATTGTGAAATACCACTAGTTTGTCTTTGTTTGAAATTGGGAAGGTGGTTAAAAAATACATGGTTACATAAAGGATCAGGTTTTTGACAACTTCTTACCTATGCAGTGCATTGTGATTTAGTTTTTTGTGGATTTCAGGATAATCCAGATGCAGTAACTTTGTTGTATGGTTCCCCAGTCTGTGAAATGCATCCAGTATCTGCTTCTGCCACTAAAAAGATTCTTTTTCCCCGCAGCCACACCTCAAAATAAAAATAATAGATGTACTTTTAGTTTCAATGCAGCATTTTATCCCTCACTGCATCTCTTTTATTTTCTCCCCAAGAAGCTTCTTTTCTTCCTTCTCTTGAAAGCAAGACTTCCCAGTTAGTTCATTGTCTGAATTAAAACTCCCAAATCCTACTGAGGGAGATTTCTCTCACACAACTTAATGATACCTCCACCCAAGCTGATCATCATATGTGTTGTTTTGCTGTCCCCAAGTTGAGAGAATCTGGTTTGAGATGAGATAAATTGCTGAACAGGAGTTCTGATTTTTCAGTTATTGCAGTGGAAATTGAGGTGACTGGTTCATACATAATAAGCCCATATTGTCAAGGAAGAGTCTTCATGACAGTTAGAAGTACTTGACAAAAGTTAGTCCTCTGGTGTTCTGAGATGTTATGTAGTGTTTAATGCTTTCCTTGTGTTGTTCTACTTGCATGTCTAGTTTCTTGTTCCAAGTTGTAGTGTCTTTGAAAAAGGGCCATCTTTGTCCTGTATGTAGTGTCTGCAGAGCCTGCTGAAAAATTAAACTAATCCTTTCATGGTAAATCACTTAATCAGTCTTCTTTCTTCTATGTTGCAATGAATCACAAAACAAATCAGGCTAGGATAATTCTTTGTGTACGAACAGCAGTATTTTAAGTAATACAGAAAGGTAGTAATTATACTGTGCACCATGTTTCTGAAGCCAAGAATCCAGATTAGATATGTATCAGTCAGAGACAGTCCAATATACCCAAACATGTTTTGCTGAGAAAAAGGGCTTAGTTGAGCTCTAAAAGCTTCTTTGTCATCTTTGTCAGACTGAAATCTCAGAAAATTATAACCAGAGGACACTAACAGTGTGTTCTCAGTGGTGGTCTCTTCTCAGGTAGAAATGCCAGAATATCTTCACTGTGGGACATGTGAGGTTTTGTAGCCAAACCTTACTTGAATGGCAAGCTGATTATGATTTTATATGTGTAGTCTTCATTCTCTGTTATTTGAAGTCAAATGAAAACCCTGCTTTTTCTGTCCATTCAGGTTAGTAAAAGAGATTATAATAGTGATCTATACTGAACCTGGAGTACATGTCCCATGAGAATTGTTGCCTCCTCATTGGCTTTGAAGCTTAATTAATTTGCAGGAAACTCCATTCCACATTGTATTGAGGAAAACATTATATTTCAAGCTATGTAATGTAATTCAGGGTAATTGGAACCAACTAGAGGAAAATGGTCCTAGGGTAGCTGAATTTGAAGGTGCAAGACTAGTACCAGAATGATTGGTCACTAACATGATTTGATGGTTTCTACTGTCCTGACACAACTTAACAAGTAGCATCAATTGCAAAGCTGAAAAAAAACCCTGACCAAACCCAAAAGCTCTGGCCTGGAGGTGATTTTTCTCATCCCTTCGTAGTAGGTCAACACCCTTGTTAAGGTTGCTTTATCCTATGCAAGACCCTTTTCTGTTTGGTCAGGTGTACCTCTTTTCAGGTTTGTCAAACAAGAAAGCCCAGTAAGAAAGCTCTTGAAAACTTCTGTGCACTGTAGGGGAGATGTGCATCCTGCTTGCTGAGCTTTTCTGCCTTAGTCGTGTCTCTAGTTCGAATCCAGTTTGTGTATGTTCCATGGAAGAACTGGCTGTGGGGATGTAACTGTCATGGGACAGAGTTACAAAAGCATTGTGCCATACAGAAATATTCCAAGCAAAGAGGTGCTGTATCAGAAAGAAGACACAGACAATTAAGTTTTTCAGCATGGTCATAAATGAGCATAGAGAACTCTTAATCTGTGTTTTGTTGTATTGTCTGTCAGTGGATCTCATCCTTAAACAGTTTCTAGTTATAGGTTGAAGTTTTTTATTTACTAGTTAGGTTAGCTGTTGCAAAGGGGGTAAAGGCTCTTTTCAGGCCTCTGCATACTCAAAATCTTGAATATCAGTTTTTCCTCTAAATCAAAGTTTTTAATCCAAGTTCTAGCAATCAGTCATATGATTTTCTGAAGCAACATAAAATGCAAGGGCCCCTAATTTGTAAGGCTTTGTTTATAGGCTTACCTGTGTTGAGAATGCTGTCAGCAGTGATTCAGTCTTATACTTTTACAAGGACCTTGAAAGTCTTAGTTTTGTCTGTTGAGAGAATCTAAACATTATGAGTAAGAGGACTGTTAAAAAGCAAAATTTTGCACATTTTGGAGTTACTTCAAAATCCTTTACATGTTTCTGGTTTTGGGATTTTGTTGGTTTTGTTTTTTAAACTTGCCTCAGAAAAAATACTATTTCTTAAAATGAATAATTTCTTTAGGGGAAAAAACCTCCATGCACTTAGCTGTTGCCTTTCATTATCCATCACCGAGTTTATTCCTTACATGTCATTCAGCTTTATGTGAAGTTAAAGATTAAATCCATACCTGCATTAACACTTTTATCACTTTTACCTGTGGAGTTTGAAAATAACCTTCCAAGAAAACGGTTTTATACCATATGCATAGAATATGTGCATCTCTGGTTTTAAGAGACCAGTAGGATGGCTTGCATTTGTTCTCTGTGAGAAAGGTGCCTGATAATATGTTTGAATGGTGACAAAAGCGAATAACAACTGGGAGATTTTTGGGGGCTGTAGGAGGTCCAACTAATAGCCTCTACTCTAACCTTCCTGTGGAAAAAAGAAACTATTGACAAGCTATTTGAAAAATAAAGAAGTGGAAAGATAATCTTATTTTTAAATGTCTAGTTAAAGTCTTTAGCTAAGGAGAGTATCCAAATTTTGGTCAAAAGGCTGACCAAAGAGAGTATTATGGTAGAAACTGAGAAATGATAATCCCAGGCTGACTCGTTCAGAGAAATAATAAATTTAAAAAGGCAAATCTGGTGACATTTTTGGCAATGAATAAAATGTGTGTGTTAAAAGCGTGAGAAGCTTGTACTGTTTATTGTAGGGAATAACAGAAATATTTCTAAGACTGACTCAATGCATGGTTACATTATGTTTTTTTTGAACATTATGATTTTACTGAAAATAGTGAAAAAGTTACAGCAGCCATGGGAAACTAGCAACAAACTGTAACTCTTAAGACTGCTGCCTTGTCACTGGCATTTCAGAATCTGTTAAAGCTATTTCTTTTTACTCTTGAGAGCTCTGTTCCAATTTTTTTCTTCCTTACTCTCTTTCTTTGCTTCTCTTAGGTTCGCAAATTTGTGGCCAAGGACAGTGCAGGGCTTCGTATCCGTAGCCACCCTTCCCTTCAGAGTGAGCAGATAGGCATAGTGAAAGTCAATGGATCCATCACTTTCATTGACGAGGTAATCAATAAGACATTTCTGTTCAAAATTGGGCTCAGATGTAAAGGTAATTCATGCAAATAATGGGGTTTGTTCCATGTTAAGATGTTGACATATACAGCTTAAGACCATAAATTGCAAAAATCTAAATTTACTAATTAGTTTTTCAAGCTGTCATTTCCTTTTGATTTACTTACTTCAACACCTGTATAACAAACATTTGAGACTCTGATAGAAGGAAAGAAAATTTCTAGAGTTCATCTTATAATAATATCACTTAAGATTTAATTTTTCACTACTTACTATCTACACAAAAATTCAGGTGTAGATGTCCTTTTCATTATATCTTTCACTTACAGATCTAAAAGATCACTACTAGACTGCTAGATTACTATGCATGTATTTTTCTTGCAATATAACTTCATATACAAAGAATATTTTTGCAATTTGCTAAGTTATATCAACAATGGAAAAATGGGAAGTGGGGAATTTATGCAGCTTATAAAGGCTTGACTTTCTTTCCTCTTTTATTTCAAAGCAATTCTTATTGCTGCATGATGTGATTTAAATTTATCTTCACACCTTGACTTGTAAAAAGTTATGCCTCCTATTGCTTTGGAATTCTGATTTTGTTGATGCTGCTCTTTGCCTCTCAGCATTGTAAAGATCATTGCTTCTTTGCTGCTGTTGTCTGTCTGAAGTCTTAATCCTTGCTAGCTACAGTTACAGGAGGGCATGGCTCGTTTTTGTTGCTTGTTTCCCATAGATCCACAATGATGATGGTGTTTGGCTGAGGCTGAATGATGAAACAATAAAGAAGTATGTCCCTAACATGAATGGTTACACTGAAGCCTGGTGTCTCTCTTTTAACCAGCATCTTGGCAAGAGCCTTCTGGTACCTGTTGACGTAAGTAAAAGGTGCCTTTGAAAAATATCCAAAAGTACACTCTATCCTCATTACAAGACTTTCTTTAATTAAGGCTGCAAAAAGTCCTGAGATTAACAATATTTTAATTATCAAATACAACCTTATACAAGTTTGCATTTTGGAGGGCTATTGTGTAATGAGGGTGGAGTGTAGAAAGGTATGAGGCTTTTTATGTTGAAGCCTCTTCTCCTAGAAGAGAAACAGAAGTGCAAGGACTGCTTTAACAAAAGTAGAGCAGTATTAGATTGTGGTCTGCTTCAGGTGTTTCTGATGCTGATAGCATTGTCTGTAAAGTGGTCCACTGGTGCCATGATTTCAGAAGAGGATTGCAGCCTACAGTGAATCAATGTAATTGATGCTTTAAAACAAACAAACAAAAAAACCTAGCAACCAACCAAACAAAAGTACGAGAAAACCCTCCAAGTTTATCAGTCCTTTAGGCTCTGGGTTTTGTGGATGTTTTTTGTGAGTTTTGTACCTGAATACTTAAATTTTCAATTCATTAGCTAATCAAAGAATTCCAGAGCTTTGACTCAGTAAAACATTGAATTTATAATAAGACTAAGCATAATTTATTTGAATAACTTTAATGGTGACCATCATCACTACTCTTCAAAAGTTACACCTTTTCTGGAAACAAGATACACTTTTTTAAGAATTTAAAAGACAAAAAGGAAAAGCTATATTAGCCAAACCCATGTTTCTCAAAAAGTTTTTGAGAGTGCAGGCCTTTCTGTCTCATCGGTTTTCATGCATCCCACAGAGTGGGCAGTTCTTGGTTTCTTCTGGGCAGAATGTGAGACTCAGATCTAATTACAAGGACAGCTATTTAGATTTGATTTCTCATATTATATGAGTGACCTGCTGCTGCACTTTAAGATAGTCAAGAAATATGTCATGAAATTAAAACACCTGCAATCAGTAATATCATCCTGTTCATTTTTTCTTGGTTATAGAACTGAAATATTCCCAGTTTCAGTGAAATAGTAGCTAAATCTGGAAATTCATAATCCCCCTTGGCTGTTTTTGCAAACATTGTTATATGATGTGAACAGTCGTCTTCTTGTTCACCTGCTTGACTATAAATTATTTGTTGATATATTTCTATTTGGAGATTTCTTTCAATAGAATCCTTGTTTGAGGAATTATTCTAATTTTGCATGTGGGAAGTAAATTATTTCTGTACTAAGAAATCAGTCACTCAAATATGCCTGTCAGTGTTTATCTAGTCTGTTGTAGAATATATGAAAACATGTCAAAAATTAAGCTTTGTTTAAAAATCTTGCTTGTATTTTTTGCCTTGGTACTCATTAGGAAATTGCTATATTATATTTCCATGAAATGTTAATATTTCTGTGCAGTAGTTGAACTTTACGAGTTCACCCATGATAAAAGTGAATTCATCTTGACTAAGTAATTAACTTGTAAATATTGTATGCCTAGGTGGGCATTATATTCTGGCAGACTTTTCTTAATTGTGTGGTGTTTTTGTTTGTTCACGGGTTTTTTTGGGTTTCATTTTTATGTGGGGATTTTTTGGTGTTTTATTTTGGTTTGGGTTTTTTGTTTGGTGGTTTTGTTTGTTTATTTTGTTTTGTTTTAGTTTAACTATCTCCAATACCTTTGTGCTTGTTGAGGGGAGTATTTTGATCTCTGCACTTGTCTGTGGTTAGCAAGAACTTACTGGTTGGCATATATAGCTCTGGTATAATGGTAGTTCTAGGGAAGAGCATACACTGTGCTTCCTGAGAAAAGCTTCCAAAGAAGTGGCTGTCATTGACATTCACATTCAATCTTAATAATATAATCTTGATAATTCACATTTCATTTGAATAAGTAGATTGGGTACTATCAAATGTGAGAAACAGCATTCAGTTTTCAAGTATTTCATTCTCTGCTTCTGTGAAGTTCAGATAAAAGATTATCTCTTATTTTTGGTTTTTTGAATGACTCAAGTTAAAAGTCATGTGCTTTCTCAGCTTCTGCTCAGTAAGCAACAGCCAACATAGCAAAAGGCTTATGAAAGCAACTGTTACAACAATGTACCCAAGTGCAAGAGATGTGTTTTGAGCTACTTTCAGATGGAAAGTTTCTTTGCATAGCTCTCATTTTTAAATTTTTAAGAGGACTTGGCATGTCCTGAAACTACTTAATTTCGTTATGACAATATATAGGCAATAAGATTTGTTGGTTTGATTCATAATAGTAAGAGGGAAAAGGAAAAAAATAGTTCTCTCTTTCTTTCTTAAGGGCAACAAAGCAAAAGTCAAGGTTCAGAGGCTTACTTTTGAATACTTAAGTCTCTACTGAATGGTAGTCCAGCATATAATGCTTTCTTAGTAGATACTTTCTTAGCATAGATACTGCTTTCTTTGTAGAAGGTTTTATGTCTTTTATGATGATTAAATTTAAAATATTCCAAATTATGGGGTTTTTTCTCTGAATTGTCAAAAGAAAAGGTCCGTGTTTGTAATTGTCAAATTTGATCAGTGCAGTCCTCTACAGATGAATGACTTGTGGCAAAGGATGTTCAATTACGTAATAAATGCTAAAGGTTAATTGGGTTAAATTGGGATATAATTCAAAGCTTCTCAATCCTATTGATTTGGGTAGCTGAATGACATGATGGGCAGAATGTAGAAAAAAAAAATGGTTAATGTAAAAGTTGTGTTGGAGCCAAGCTGTTCGACCAGTACTGGCTTTAGAGGAAGACTGGAGAGAGTCTCTCATGTGACTGAAAATGCAAATGGAAAATCAAATGGCTGAATTAGGCATTGTATTCCTTGTTCAAATAGACTAGACTCCATTTTTATTCAACTCCTGAGTATGCAGACTTGTCAACTCCAATTAGATTGCTTTGCCACGTTTAAATATACAGGCTTTTTGTAGTCAATCCCTTAAGTAAATAAAATTTCTCAGTACATTTTGGAAAATATGTTAAAAGTGCATTTTAAAAAAAGTTTTAATTATTCTGTTTCTTTGCTGTATTATGGAACAACGAACAAATGAAATACAGTAGAGGTTCTGAGCAGTGTTAATTGTGGCCTCTTTTAGTCTTGATGTATATATTGTGTCTGCATTTTATGTACGTTCATTAATATTAACTAGGTATTTTATGATAAAGCAAACACAGTATCGTGGATCTCATAAATGCACTTCTGTGTATTTTTATCAAAGCTATTATATTTAAAGACAAAGGGTCATAGGAAAGCAGAGATTTGTGGTAGTTGTCACTGTTTTATTTATTTGAGCTGTGATCATTTACATGCTTAGCAAGTCTTCAGCTCATCTTTTGTTGCTCTTGTCCTTTCACAAGGAACTGCTTTATAGCCCCTGATCTGAAATTGTCCATCCAATCCATTGTAGGTAGTATAATTACAGGGCTGTGAATGTAATAGACTGTGATTTTGGATAAACTGTTTCCATCTCTGGTAGTTATTTTTCCTTCTGTCTTACAGGATTCAGGTATCTGTTTTTGAAAATATACTTGTTAAGTTCCTTATGCAGACAGTTATGTATTCATGCTTCCACACAGTACTTAGTAGAAAGGTGCATGTGGTATAGAACAGAGCACACTGGGAAGAAACAGAATTTTATCTTGGTCAGGCTCTGAAACTTGTGTTTTAAAAAAATCACATTCTAAATACCTTCTTGTTACTTCATTTAAAATGTAAAACTTTATAAGAAGGAGTATTGTATCCTGATGTCAGCTACCATATCACTTTCCCCAACAACCACAGGCAATCGAGGATTGAGAAACTGCAAGATTTTCAAACCATTATTGCAGTGGAAGAAAGAATCAGAATTAGTATGTAGGCTCCAGTGTTTGATCACAGAAGGTCAGAAAGCTGAAAGTTCTGTGGAGACTTTGAAGGACATTGACAAAAGATTTCTACCATTGTTTTAAGCATGATGAAAGGCAATTAGAGAGTAAGACTGTTGGATAAAATGTCAAGATGGCTGTTTAAGATAAGCCTTAGTCTTGAAAAATAATAACTGAGATTTGAAGTACTTCCTAATGGTCTGATGTTTTTTCATGGCAAAACAAATTAATTTTTTTTTTCAATGTCTGAAACTTAAAATGTATTGGGAAAAGTATGAATTTCCAAAATCAGTTTTCGTTCTTGGAAGGTAAAGTCTTAAAGGAAAGCATTAATAATCTACAGATGGTAGCATAAGGACTAAATACAAAACTTCTATCTAGTAGTTTCTTCAGAATGAAAACTTAGGGCTCAAATAGATGCCTGATCTATTCATCTAACCTGGTGTATGGTGTTCTAATAGCCAGGAAGCTCTCAAGCTCACAGAGCAAAGGAGAGCTTCTAGTTTGATCTTCTTGGTGTTTCTAAGCCACCATTGTCCCACTTCACTGCTGTCAGTTTTCCTTGTATGTTTTACACCTAGAGCTCTATGATACAGAAAAATTGATCTTTGAATTGAGACCTGACTGTGTTAGGTGTGGATAGTCCATGTTTCTCTGTACAGTTGAAGTGCATTAGAAAATGGGAGATAGGCTGCAAAGTAATATGATCTGTCAGTTTAAGCAGGTGGGATGCCTGCAAAGTGCACTCGTTAGGCAAATGTAGATTTTTTTGTAGTTGTCATAATATTATGCCAAATCTATAAGCCTTTACTTTGCTAATCTTCCTATTTAACACCCTCCCCACCTTCCCCAGTGCCCCAAAACATGTATCACTAGTGCATTGCTACCTCCTTCAATTTTGGATAAAGGTACTCAATTCTAGAGAAATGCTGGTGTTTTGATAATTTCCCTCTTTTTGTCAAAATGGGAAATTATATAATTGAAACTTAATGTTTGCAAACAGTATATAGCTGGATGATTTGCTTCCATCGTGTGATAAAAGTGTGGATTTACGTACTTTTAACGTTAGTCGTTTTTCAAGGAATGCAGATGAGGCATGCCACAGGTGTTTTGTACTTGTTTCTGCCTGACAGGATTCACTGTCTTAAATATTATTGAATTTTAATGGGACTGCTGAGCAGAGATTTTGTTTGGTTCCCATATCAGGATGGGGGTAGGAAATTAGATTTTGATACTTCTGTTCATATAAATTAAATGCGTGCTTTGTCAAAGGGGTTCCATCATGAATACAATTATACTATTAATTCTTTCATTGGATAGGAACAGTGAAAAATTCTTTGAAATGAGTAGAAACCAGTTTATGAAGAAAAGATGGCTTGTTTTCCTTGTTTTCTAGTGATTAAAAAATGATATCCTCACTGTTTTGAGGGAGGAAAAAAATACATAGGACAGCAGTGCTTATTTCTGTATTGTGGGCAATTGGTTATAAAATTAGTGACACCTCTCTGACAGCTGTATTTGGTTTATGACTATTCATAACAAACTAGTAAATGCATTGTATGTTTTACAAAACGAATGAAATCATAGCAATTGTTCTTCGTATAGCACTGACATTTTTGGCTCTGGTAAACAGTATGATTTTGATGTGCAAATTGTTGAAATCATTCTGTGCAAGTGAACTGCTCTCAGCAACAGTGAGCTTAGCCCTTCTGCATCTCCTCGGTTCTGACTTGATGACTAAAACTCTGTGTGCACTTGTCTTGCACTGGTTGAAATCATCTTTCAGAGCAGGAGACCATCTTGCTCGAAATGTGTGATGGGACCAACTACTGTTTGATTGTTACAGAAATATGGGATTTTTCTTTGCATGAAGTCTCAAGCTTTATAAGAAATGTCTGGCTCTTAATTTCAGTAAATGGCATGACACACTACATCCATTTTGAGCTTTTGACATACTAAACTGTTTCTGTGTAATGGATGATTTGCCATGGTGAGCAATGGACTCAGGTGACATGATTAGGAAAACAAAGATTTTCCCTTTTGTAAAACATTCTACCAGTAAATTTACTTGAGGACAAAGTTTGCATTATAGTACCTTGAGCTTCTTCCTCCAATATTTCTTTGTTCCCATTTCTTTGTTGATATGTCTTTTTTTTTTAAACTTTGTTGCTCAGAATGTCTTTAATGCTAGCCAAGGAGTAAGGGATTTGGACTTTTTTTCATGGACTTCCAAAGCTTTACCCCCTAAGGTGAGTTAAATTACAAGAACAGTCACGCTGTATCTTGTGTTTTCAGAATGCACCTTATGATTCAACTTTATGATAAATATTCTTTGAAGTCTGTTTTACTGTGAATTATTTTTATAGGAAATAGCGGATTTGCATAAAGTGCTGTAGCTGTGTCTTTCTTCTAGGATGAAAAAAAATACCAGAGCAGATTATTGAATTTTTATTAATTCATGAGTAGCAGAGAAACCAACTAAACCGAATTAGAAATTCACAGAGGTGGCCTAGTAACATAACAAAGCCTTTCATTCCCTCTTCATTTAGAATTTACTGGTAAAATTTTTTCTGTTATTGGAGGCTTCACATGAAGTTGCAGCATCTAATAAGATGATATTCGTATGGCTAAAGCCACAGATATTTAATAAACACCTTGCCCATTCTTAATCTTTTTAAAAAATTATCTAACTATAGGAACAAGTTATGTACAACTAAGCTGTTTAAATTAGCTGTGGAAGTGTTTGTCTGAATATCAATGCCTGCAGTATTTTGAGATCAAGGTTTTTTTGTATGAACTTTGTAATGAAGATGATAATGTGCTGTACATTCCGGGTTAAAGATTTTAAAACTTGTTTGTCCACTGAATCTTTTCCCCCAGAATAGTAAACAATATTTATCAAGATCTAAACTGTG
Organism: Climacteris rufus; assembly: GCA_013398175.1. Classification (NCBI taxonomy): domain Eukaryota; kingdom Metazoa; phylum Chordata; class Aves; order Passeriformes; family Climacteridae; genus Climacteris; species Climacteris rufus. The sequence continues at coordinate 567,207 of VZRZ01006610.1, forward strand.
TTTAAACTGTCTTTCTTTTTTTCCTCAAACTAGTTTACCTCAGCTTGCATTAACTTGCTTTGTAAGTTACATATTTACGTAACAGAATCATTTTTGTATAAAGGCTTCTTGAGAAAACTTCTGTATTAGTCTGGATGTAGTGCACAGACTTCCATACTAAAAAAAGCTGTAAACATGATAATTGAGAAGATCAGAGGAAATTGTATTTGTTTAAAAGGAAATAACACAACCAGAAGTTTGGTTTAAATCTGACAAAGGAAAGTATTTTTTTACACAGCAGGAAGTGAACTCCTGGAAGTTGTTGTTACAGGGCATTGTCAAGGTAGAAAGTATCACTGTATTCAGAAGAAATTAGAGAAATTAGATTCATAAACAAACACTAAAGAAAATAGGGTATACACTGTAACATCCATAATAAAAAGGTTTTAAATGCTGTTGTTATATAAGGGACAGACCACTAATAAAGACTTGTATGCTGCTTCTAAAGAGCATCTCCTGTTGCTCAACACAGTAGACTGAATTAGGTGAACAACTGGTTTCATCCAGTAGGACATTATGTAGTTCCTAATTTTCAGATATTCTTTTAAAAGCACCTATGACTTTCATTATAATAGAGCTTGCTCCTGCTTCTCACTTGCATTCTTCTGAAAAAATGCATGTTTGTTACTCCCATCCCTCATATTTTTTTGTACAAAAACCTTTTTGTTAAGCTGTGGCTGGCTGAAAAATCTTTGCTAATTTTTCTCTTTTATTAGTGACTGCCACTTTTTCTTGGTAAGAAACTCAGAATGTTTTCTTATTTCAGACTTGGATATATATTTCATCTGTAAATAGCACAAGGTGAAATAAATTTGCAGGTCCTTTTTATTGTCATAGTGGAAACAATAAATATGCACTAATATTTATATGTGTGTTTAAAAATCTGTGGTATTGCCGTTACACTTTGTCATAATTTTGCCTTTACTTTAAATTAACAATATATTCTCAATGTGAAATCAAAAAAAGAAGCATGTCATATGGAGAGAGATAATATTCAAATTCCCTTTACATAGCCCTAGACTTTCACCTGATTTCACAAATAAAGCACAAAGAATGAATGTGTATCCTGATCAATGTCAGCACAGCTGAAGGTTTAGGGAAAGCAGTTAGATTAAATAATACATCTCTAATGTTAGATATGAGCTATTCCTTTTATAGAAATGATTATATGTATACCACTTTTGTTTCAAGAGTAATGTCAAGAGTAATTCAATTAGTGTGCAATTTAGTAGTAGTTGTTTAGCATCGCACACTAAGATTAGCAATGTAACTAGTATCTCTTTCAGAAATTTACCTTTTGTAGTCTTGAAGTAAATATTTCCTATCTAAATAGTCTAAAGGTGGTATTAATAGGTTTTATTCTGTTCTGTTTTGCCTTTTTTTTAATTTCTCAGGAATCTAGGTCTAATGCTGGTGATTTTTTCAAAGACCTACAGTCACACTGCCCGCAGGAAGCAGTGATGCAAGAACAAGATATGCCATTCCTTCGAGGTGGACCTGGAGTGTACAAGGTAGTGAAGACTGGCCCATCAGGTCACAACATCAGAAGCTGCCCTAACCTTAGAGGTATCCCAATTGGAATGTTAGTTCTGGGAAACAAAGTCAAGGCAGTGGGCGAGGTATGGATCCTTGTAGCTTCAGTTCATGTCTTCATAGATACCAGTATATAACAATAGTAAACGCAACAAAAGAATCTGCCTCTGTACAGGTTTGCTTTTCCCCTCCTCATGATAAATACTGACCTTTGAGCTTGGTTTCTATTATAAGTATTAATGCAGTCATGTCTTTTCCTTTTTACATTGATTGGGATAATGTTAAAATTGTACTGCAGTTATATATGCTTGTCTATATATTTCTGTTACAGTATTCCTTACAAAATTGTGTTTCTTGTTCTACTTTTTGGTCATATTCTTTGAAAGAATTCTGTTTCATTGACAAAATGTTTTCCTAGGACCTAACCATTTAACAAATTCCTGTGTTTCTCTGTATGGATATTACTAATTTGTTCAGTTGCTGAAGTGTTGTTACTGTTCTGGGCTGTCCGGTTGTGGTGTTTGATGGTTAAGAAGGGCTTAAGGATGAAGTGTGTCATGCTATTTCCTAAACATAATGTCAGGAACAAAATTAATACTCATAAAAAATTTTCACATGTAACTTGGTTATAATTCTACTATTGCCACCATTGATTAGAAGGTGTATTTTGGTGACTATTTCACTCAAGCTTTTGTTTAGGCTTATTTGGATGTTCTAAAGTTGTGGTGTTGGTGTTTTGCTTCTTTTGAATATAAACAGGTCTAAAATTTTTGAAATTATTCCTAACGGTAAAGGTGCCATAAATAGGTTTGGTACTTCACTCTGCCTCAGCCTGTAACTTTTTTTAACATTTGCTTTGTAATATAAAGCTAGAAATTGAGTGTGTTTTCCACATATATTAAGTTGCTGAGTTGGGCCACTGAATTATTTGAAAAGCCAATAAATTTTGCTTTTTTATGTGTGTGCATCAGGTGACTAATTCAGAAGGTACGTGGGTGCAGATGGATAAGAACAGCATGGTAGAGTTCTGTGAAAGTGATGAAGGCGAGGCGTGGTCATTAGCTAGAGACAGAGGTGGAAACCAGTACCTCCGACATGAAGATGGCAAGTGGTTCTTTTGTTCTATATTTTTTATTAACTTAGAAAAACATAAGCAATCTAAACAGGAAAAGTAAAGAAGGATCTGAGTTTTGGACGGGTGTGACATTAATTTATGCATTTTCACTTGAGTTATGTTACACAGTCAGACTTGAAAGTTGTTTATAAACACTCTATGAATGATTTTTTTAAAAGAACTGTTAAACTATTTCCCCATGTTTTCTTCTGTGCCAGTTACAGTTACAGACCGTAATTTTAACCTTCTTTTTTCTTTTTGCTGTGGGGATAATTTTTATATGTCTGTTTTCCAAAAGGTGTTTTCCTGAAAAGCTTTGACCTCAGCAGTCATATTCTGCTTGTGCTTTTAGGTTGTGCTTATTGTCAGCCTCTTATTTATTGATTATAACAGATTCTTTGCCCTTTTTCTAGTTTTGGCATTTGGTGCTGAAAATTTTTTCACGCATACATACTCTAATAATTATCATCATATTTCTGTATTAAAATGAAGTAAGTCCTTGCTAATAGGTCAGTATGTACTGTAGACTGTTGCAGCTTGACTCTAAGGTAAACATTCTGCAAAAAAGGGGAATACTGAAGAGTTTTTCATAAAATATATGTGTTTACATAATACTTTGAACACTTATCTTTTTTAAGTCATAGCTTTTCTGTTTTTAGTTGTGTCTGATAATGTCAAGTTCTGAGATGCTCAAAGAGCCTAAGTAGAGCCTAGAAACTAAATAATTGTGAATTGGAACAGTACCTTAGAAGGGAAAGCACACATTCTCAATAAGAGGATTGTTAAATTTGTTGTTACCTATTTTTATGTAGGGATGTTTGCTTTTTTAGTAGAAAATCATTTCTCTGGAATTAATAAATTAAATAGTGTGCAAAAATTTCCATTCAGGACTGCTTATTTTGATAAATACATTTAAGAAACTTGACAGTAGTTTGCATTTTTAAGTAGTCTCTTCAGCTTCAGTAATTGATCTGTCATTTAATATTTTTTTTAATTTCTCAAAGTATACATGTGCAGAATTTCCAAATTTGGGAGAATTTAAACAAGACCCTTGTTTGAAGGTGTCTTCAGATTCTTGATACTTACATACTGTTAGGAAAGGATATCTTCAAATATATCATTGTTCTCACAGAAAAACAGAAATGCTTTCTGTTTTCAGGCTTTGAGGACAAAACTTCCATAGTAGGATTTTTGCAATACAGCTCATAAGAATGCCTTTTTAGAAACTTTCTGATACAAATCCCATGCCTCAATATGCCTGTTTTTAATCTTTTGCAGATGAGTCTTTGTTTTTCTAGGGGAAGGTGAGGATGGTTGTCTCTTGTGCATCTAGCTGAAGCAGTTTAAGCAGTTGTTAGTGCAATTGCTGAGCTATTTCAACCTAATCTGTGTTCCTAGTCCACCTCAGTGCCACGTAAAACTAATGTGCTTAAGCCATATCTGAAGGTTATTTTAAGCAGATTGGTTTTATTTGCCATGAAATTATTTAGGCATACTTTATCATTGGTTTCAATGCTTTTGCTGAAGGGAAATAATAAGGATTTGGAGGAGCTCCAGCTAGATTTGCAACAGTCTGTGTTTTTATCCATAAATAACCCAACCTTTCATGTAATGTTTGTATTTTCATTACTTAATAAAATTATAATTAAATTACCATAAAGAAGTAGGATTTCTGTCAGGGACAAGGCAAAAGTCATACTGAATATCTAGGTCCTTAGGCAGGTATCCAGTTAAAACACTGCAACAAGATCTAGGATAGCTTCAGAAAATTCGAGATCTTTTCTTTTAGAAACTGACTTTAAATTTCCAGCTTTCTCCCTCGTAATTTCTTTTTAACTTGAATATTTGCGTTATGTAAAAGTTTGGACTCTGAAATGCAGTTTTGTCTTGAAGTGCAATTTTTTAAAAATTACCTTTTAGAAGACTTGTGATCTTTTTTAATTCATGTTAATTTTCTTGCATTTGCACAAAAAACAAAGTTGTTCAAGGTGTCAACTTGAGCTTTCAAACCTGCATTTGGGATCTTTTTCTGAACACTTTTTTATATGTCATCATTGGAATGATATTTCTGACCACATTTTCTCAGTAATTTCTCCCTAAATCTAAATAGTCAAGTGGGCTCTGTCTTGTTTATTTTAGTTCTACTGTAGTTTTGAATATTATGACTCTAGGTTGGTTTGGGTTGAAGATTCCTTTAATGTCATAGAGAAAGGAAACATTATAGTACTCATTTATAAATACAAATTAACCTATCAGGGAAAATTATCTTATGTCCCTTGAACTATTAGGGGGTAGCTACAATTAAATGTTTACTGGCTTAGAGTTTGCCACTGAAAACTATCCTTGCTCCACCTTTATTTGTCAAAGGAATTTTATCAATTGCTGTCCAAAGAATAAACACTGCTGGATGGTGTGGTGTTACTGGAAAAAAGCAAGTGTCAAATAATGACAAAGCTGACAACAACTCAGTCAAACAAAAAACATGGTATTAAGTCCTCTGTCTATATTTTTAGAGTATGAGCTCTTTTTTGAAGATAATTTAATCAAGAGGAAGAGTGCTATCTGTGGAAATAAATATCACTCTCTTGCTTTGTGACTCATCTTTCTGCTGTAAATCAGTTACTAAGAAGGTCTAATTCTGAAGTGATGTGATTTTTTTACAGAGCAAGTCCTTCTAGATCAAAATGTTCAGACTCCTCCCCCAAGTCCTTTTTCAATACAAGCTTTCAGTAAGGGGTCAAGCTGTGGTAATGGACAAGGGTTTGATTATGGCCTTGGAAACAATAAAGGTATGTTTTTACACTCATATTTTTAAAAATAATGTTTTTCTTAGCTTTGCTTATATTTTTATTACTCATTTCCTGCTTTTTTAGGCACCACAGGTCTTCTCTAAAGCAGTGTACAATGAATTGCAAGATACTAAAATCACATTTTTCTCTGCTTTAGTTTCACTCAATCTAAGTACTCTGTATAAGAAGGATAATCACAGATTTGGAAGTTAGTAGTGGCTTTCTGTAGTGGCTTTGGACAAAGGCAGGCACAAAACTGTAACAATGAAATGAAAAATACTTGTAAAACAAGATTACAAAATTATTTGATTTAGACAGCATGTGTTTTTAAAAGGCCAGAAACATTTGTCTTCTGTCTTGATGATTTTTAAGTGCCTTTAATGGGCTGACAAGATAAAATATGCCATTTGAGATTTGTTGTAAAACTCAAAGAAGAGGTTGTAAAACTGAAGTTACCTTTCAGTCACATAGATGCCAGTTACAAATGCTGGGAGATTAAAAAATGCTAGGTAATTTTACTGACATAAAATAATTATTCCTTTTAATCATGGTTTATTTTGTTGGCAAGATATAGATATATGTATGTGATATATATAAGCCATCACAGTAAACTCAATTTGCATGCCTTCTGTTTATTTATTTGTTAGTTCTAGGAGATTTAATAATATAGAAGGGACTTTTGTTGAAGCAGATGTCCTTAAGAAGCATGGAGCTCTGTCATTGTATTCTTACATCACTATACTCTGTCCATGCCACAAAGACATGGCTAAGGTGTTCTATGTGCTTTTAACACCAGCATATGTTGCTTGGTGGTCTCCTAAATAAAATAACTTGATTTATTTTAAATTAGGAGAGATTAGGAAAACAATTATACCTAAATATTCTAGTCCTTTAAGTGTCACAATATGAAATAGTTTTATTTCATTTCACAGTGGTTTACTGTGTAGGGAGTGGTTCATGCTTGTCCATGCATTGTTGTAGGAAACCCTTTTTTTGGACAAAGGCAGGAAAAGTTGAAGTGTTTTCCTGTTGTTTTATAGAGCCTTTTAAACTTGCTTTTCCCAGTTCATCCATATTCATTTCAAAGGCAGTATTACAACTTGTCTCTCAATGTCAGTTGTATAATAGCACAAAAATATTGCCTGTTCTTTCTTCTGCAGAAGCATACTAAGACAACAGACTTTTCTTCTGTGTTGTCCATAGATAAAATCTTGGCAATAAATGTACTATATTAACAGGCATCCTGGTTTCTGAAGACATTGTGATTCTCTTTACTGCATCTTAAACAGTTTCAAGGGTGTTTCTTTGGGATAATACAGTTACAGAAAGTTTGGAAGCTACTCCTGGCATTAAATTCCGTATCATTTTGTATGCATTATCTTCTCAACATACCCTAAAGCTGTGATGTTTAGTGTGAATGAACAGCTCAGCAGGATTACTTTTTTCATTCTGTGTACTGTATTTCCTTCTGAATTGCCCAAGAGCAGAGAATTGTTGGCAACTATATTGAAAAAATAATGGTCTTACTTTGCCAAAAATACAATTCTTCAGCTGTACCATTACTTTATATGCAGTCTTTTTGTATTTTCAGGTCTAAGAAGCTTTGAGTTTTGTGAAAAATAAAAAACAGAAGGCACAAGCACAATCTCTTAGGGGAATTTCTGAATGAAGCACTACTTTTGGAGGTGCTTATATTTTAAAAGTACTTCTGTAGTGATGCCCTAGTTTCAATGGAAATTCAGTCCTCATCTAGGAGTGTTTCAAATTACTGGTTAAATGTGAAGATCCCCATAATAGGTCTGTGTTTACAGTATTACCTGCAAGGTAGAAGGCATGACTCCCACAATTACTGTTTCGTTTAGCTATGTCTTCTCTCTTCCAGCTTTCTACATTACAGGCAAGTTTTTAGTACTCCTCATGAATGGCCCTACCCACCACCATATTTGATTGTTGTGGGCAGATGACTTTGAACCTCTCATCAGATGTTCTTCCCTTTAAAATCATTGCTCATTTTAGGAATTAAGCATGTTGCTTTTAAGAATAATAGTAGTTTGTCAAACGTGTAAATCACAGAATGTCTGGGATTGGAAGGGACCTTAGAGATCATCTAGTTCCAAACCCCCCTAGACCAGGTTGCTCAATCACTTCTAGGTTTTTAAGGTAGGAATGATTGCTGCTGAAGTACAGTTTCCAGTAGCTTTTAGGTATGCTACTTCCGAAACAGTGAAATAAAATTGATTTATTGATTCCTGTAGATGATTATTTATTTAGAAGGGCATTCCAGCTATTTTCTGGTACTTCTGTTTTCTTATTTTTTAACCCCAAAATATCAAGAAAATAAGTTTAACTTTGGAGTTCTTAGGTAATACAGGGTTTGATACATCCACTGATCTTCTCTAATTTCTTAAAAAGACAATTGGTAATCATTCAAAAATGTTGTAAATTCTGTATTAGCTGCTATTTTTTTCCCTAGGGTTTCTAGAATGTTGTGAAAATTATAGGAATTTGCAGAATAAAGTGACATTGTTAGGATTTGCCTGGTGATGCTTCAAATCTGAGATTCTCTCAAGTTCTTGATGTCTCCTACCTCATATTACTAAGTATACTTCAAGTTACAACGTGGTGGGGCCTTACTGAGGCATCATGTATTTCTAATGCTCACATAGACTTTTTGAGAATTGGCATTCAGAAATTAAAACTTTAACATGCTAGTTTTTTGAGGACCTTCATTTGCCTCACAACAAATGTGTGTAGTTCTTCAGAAAACTAGTTCCAGCTCCTAAGTGGTACTTATGGATTTTTTAAGTTGCCTTTAATCTGACCTTGAAAAACAGCATGACAGAATACTTTTAAAGATACTTGCAAAAATGAGCAAATATTTACCAAAGCATTGGCACAGAAATACATTTGCCAAAGCCTGATTACCTGTTAGCTTTCCCTTCTCATCAGTTTTTCTAATCTTTTTCTGCATGTACTGTTGCATGTGTGTATTGTTGTAAATGCTAGGGATTTCTGTTTTTTCTTTGGCTGCTCTTCATTTTTTAGCAAGGCAAATACAGATTTCTATTTTGAAATGTTTTAAATAATTGCAGTAAAATATCCATGATCCTTAAGAACTAGTAATTTTATTGCCATGCATGGAGTGAGATTTTTATGTTTAGCCACAACCAGAGTCGTATGTGGCTAAATGAGATTTATGAGCTTTCTCTATTCATCATGTAAACTTTGAGTACCATTTTACTCTGCCTTTCTGGACAATGCCAGGTAACAGGTTGTAGTTTTGACTGTTTTGCCCACTACAGGTGACCAACTGAGTGCCATACTGAATTCCATTCAGTCACGGCCAAATCTCCCAGCTCCTTCCATCTTTGATCAAGCTGCAAAAGCTCCCTCTTCCCTTGTCCACAGTCCATTTGTGTTCGGACAGCCCCTTTCCTTCCAGCAGCCTCAGCCACAGCTTCAGAGTAAGTTTGTCAGCCTTACCTGCCTCATCAGTCCATTTCTGCAGCTTTGACATTGCTCTTCTCAGTTGCTTACCAGCTACTAATCATCCCACAGTGCACCTTTCTGGTTTTGTTTTTTTTCAGTTTTTCATGATTCAGAAGCGTGAGGTAATGCTCCCAAAGAAGTATACTTGTTCAATTTTAATTTTTGTATTGACAGTATTTTGGGTTTGTATGTATTCTTCACTGTAGACAAGTCATGAGAGTGTGTTTCCAGTATTTTATGCAACTCTGGTTTATAATTAAGGTAAATATTTCATATAGTACAAAATGTTGATAATTCTTTTAAAATCAAAAAGACACTGCAGTAAGTTCATAGGTGTTAACTACTCTTACCTCCTAAATTTCTATTTTTTTCATTGGTCTTAACTTTAGGGATGTATATGGACAGTGGCAACAACTTGGCGCTACTCATAAGAAATGTTTTGGTAGTTTTCTTTTGGGTACACCTACAGTTGGCATGGACGTGAAAGATTGCTCCTAGAGGTGAATACCAGCTAGCCTGGTTACTAAAGGGAGGACAGGAAACTGTTCTGGTTTTGATTAATGAAAAGGAATAGCATTCATGATGGATAGCTGATATTGCAGTAAACTCTCTCTTCCCTGCAGAGCTGTTACAGCTTGGGTCACAGGGATACTGGTTTTTTTCCTGTCTCCTGTAAGCTGTCTCTCTGAAGTGCCTCAGCTCGTCCTTGTGGGAGCCTGTCAGTCAGTTCAGTCTCTATGTGTGCATTCCTGCATCTATCCAGCTCAGCTTATTGAAGTGACAGTCAAGTCCTTCATGTGAGAACTAGATGAAAATTTCTAGTTCACTTTTACAAGGACTGTATCAGAGGTATTCTGACTGCAATCTTCCATAGTAGAGTTCCGAAAGCAGAATATTCCAAAAACCACTCAGATAAAACAGTTGATTGCCAGTGGCATCAGCACTCCCTCACTGAGAATTTGTCAAAAGTATATTGTTTTCCATCACTTACAGTTTTCTTCTCATATTCAGAGAAGTAAAGTAAGGTATTCAACTTTGCATCAAAAATAACTCTAATTGTCTTATTTCAAATATAGACCTATGTTGTATGAGAACAAAAGCTGTCAGCATGTTTGACTGCCCAGCAAGATCTTGCTCAATTAATTTCTCTGTCCAAGAAATGTAGGTGAACTGTATTCAATAAGGTACATCCATGTTTTATGTATTAATAAGGATCCCTGATTCAAACAGAAGCCTTTTTTTTGTTTGGGGGAGCACTGGTGGTCTACCAAACTAAAAACAAAAAAAAATATGGAAGTGGAAAAATCTCTCAAATTTGTGTCTGATTTGGGATCTTAGCTTAGTATAAGGTCTCAACCAATTTGGTTATTTGCCCTTCCAGAAGGGCCAAAATGGTCAACCTGAACAGGCTTGCTGGTGCATGGACTGTGATTCGATACAAGGATATTTTTTTCAAGCTGTTTATTATCCAGTGTCAGGTTTGATGCAGATAATGAAGATTATTCGTGAAGGAGAGAAATATTAATATTGTTGTTACCATCATCAAACTTTAAGAATAATATGGGAGAAAATTTCCTCTTTAAACTCCTTTAGACTTCTGCAAATTTGTTAATCTTTCATTTGCAAGTTCATCCAAATTTGTATTGTCAGGGAGGCCTGTAAGACTATATCCATATACTTGTTCACTTAGTCTGATACAGTTGTAAGAGAACTGTAACAGAAACTCATTTTAAGTGTGCTATTTTCATTTGTTATTTCTAGAGCACTTTATAGCCTCCTGTTACCAAACATGTAATTAAAAGTTAAATCCATTAAACTACATATCCTGAGAGTCCATATCAAGTCAATTGGATTTTTGCCCTATACATGCTTAGTTTTAGTTTCAAATTATGTGCTTCATCTTTAAGTGCTTCCTGCAGTAAAGTTAAATTTTAAAATTTAAATGAATGTTTATAGCCAATAACTCCTATTTTAAGTGGACTAATTAATGATAGTCTAATATCTAGTCTAATGATAGTCTAATAGCTAAGTTGTGCCAACCTAGATTTCCTTGTCTGCAGTGGTTATACTAAATAACCAATCTTGTTTGAAAGTCAGCCTAAATAGTTCAGTCTACCACTTATATTTTCTGTTCTTTCTCAGATATATCTACCCCTTGGGAGAAATTTGGTTTGGAAGCATGATTCTGAGGAGAGTTAGGATCCTGCTGAATGTCCTCTAGAATTATTTCCTTAATTTAGATTTTTACAATAGGAAGAAAAATGTTGATCTTATATAAATATATTTTGTGCTAGTGACAGATTATCGTTTTCCTTAGTGTTTGTAGCTGGCTGGTTTTTTAAGAGTTGTTTCTGTGCTTGAGATTTGGTTTGCAAATTCGATTAAGGAAGCAGGAAAGCACTTGTCACAACCTTTCATCCTCCAATACAGTGCCTGCTTATTTTTTTTCAGAAATAGTGCAGTTTGAGACAGTCACCTCCTCAGATACAATGCTTGAGGAAATAAAAAGTGTCTCTGTTACTCTTTTCACATCGTAAATAAGTAAACTAACATGTTATGTCAAAGAATTTGTTACAGAAGGGATATTACAAAAAATGAAAGGGAAACTCTGTTAGTCAGTTTTATTTGCTAGAACTCTGCAAAAGTAATTATTGTTCTGTCCTACTTAATTCCTTTGCTAATTTTCAAACATGGTTATACAAGAAATTGTTTTCTTTTTCACAGGGAAAGACAAAATGAAGGTACTCTTGCCATTTATTTTAGTTTCTTGTCAGTCTTGTATGCAACTAAAACTTCAAAAAAGGTAGAAGAGATGACAAAACTTTCCTGGAGTACAAGAACAGCTTTATTGACTTGGAGCCTTAGCAAGAATTTTTTTTCCATTAAGATCACAAGTTTATGTATGTTTCTTCCTTGAATATTCCACCAGACAGGCTGTAATTACTTCAGCCTGCTTATGCTTGCTTCTGAGAAATTTGTACAATCATCATTTGCAAGTTTGCCTGTGACTGCAAACTCCCACAAGATTATTACTGGCTGCTTTATTTGCCTCTGAACTTTGTGAAAAGCGTAGAAGACTCATTTCTGTTTGAGTTCTGAGTATAGGGGAAGTGTGGAAGCCTAGAGGGTCATGGAAGATCTTGTTTCTCAACCTTCAGCAATATGTACTGGGTCATAAATCCCCTTAGATGCAGCAAGTCAGGGAAAAGATCTTGACATGCTGTGTAGCATCAGTTATCAAAAAAGGAGGGAAGTGTGAGACTTTGCAGTCACCAGTGTTAGACCTTTATGCTGTGAGTCCTGACATCTGAGTTGGTACTGCAAGTGAAGAATGGATTTCTGGGCTGAAAAAGCTTTGAACCCTTGTGACATGTGATATGTTCTCCCTGTTGTACTGCAGTCCTGGCAGCTTGCTTGAGGTACTGCTTCCTGGTCCAGGCAGAAGCTGCAGTGCTGAGCTGCTGTTCAGTACAGTGTCCTGTCCAGCTGCTTCCTTACTAGTCCATGCTGCAGAGCTGCAATCCAGCCATCCATTGTCACCTCCTACCATTCATGCCAGGAGTTCCTTGATGCATCCCTTCTGTATTGTGTGCAGTTTCTTTTTGGTTTTGTTCCTTTCGCATCTAGGTGCTGGTTAAATTGCATTTAAAACCACTGGCTTTGCTTGCAATGCTTCTCTCTGCATTTTCTAACGGTAGAGGGGGCACAAAAGTCCAGCACACATATGGAGCACATAACCCTTCTTGTTAGTGTTTCAGTAAAATGAAGGGAGAGAATATTCTCAGCCAGGCACTGAGGTCTCTTTGGTGTTGTGCTGAAATGACTTCACCATCAGTTAAACCGATGACAACTGGTCTGTTTTTTTCAGATGCTGCATGTTGCCAAAGTGTCATTCCTGAAAATCTGAGCTAAGTTAAACACTGTAGTTAAACCCTGGGCTTTCCAGATTTTATAGGCAAGGATATGTATGAAACATACAGTTGTCCAGGTTAATCCCTGAGGGGGACTGCTATGGTAAAAATTGGACAAACAGTACAAATTGTGTCAAGCATTTTTTAAGGAATTAATTTGGCTTATCACATCTTCAAAAATTGTAGTTACAAATTATAAAAGCATAGAATTTCTTTTTTTATCTACCCTTCCAGTACAGGAAGGATTCTTCCAGTTAGTAAAGTGGCTTAAATGTTGGTGCTCCAAACCCTACCTTTGGTATAGAATATTGCTAATATTTTTCTGATGATAGTATTTCAGGCTTTGCTTTCATTCACTCACTCATTACCCTGTTTTAACCATGTCTAATACTTTTTGCTCTTTTTAATATTCAAACGTTTTTTACTTCAGGGCATTGTTTTACTCATGCAAAAACAATATTTTAAAAGTCCTATCCTGCTGTCCTTATGACCTGGGGCATTTTCAGGATATGAAAAATGACACATTGATTGCAGTGCTTGAGAATATTCAGTTAACAGCTGTTTTGTGACTTCCATGTCAGTGAGTGAAAGAAGAATACATTCTTTTGGAAGAGGCATCCATTGGTTAGGCAACACAGCCAAGGCAGATCAGTGCTTTCCTTCATCATCATTCAGAAAAGCAGTGACATTTCAGAAGAAACTTGAACTTAGCTCCATTTTCCAGTGATATTTTACCAGCTTGATGTAGAGTTTGTTTAAAGAAGGCTGGCATGAGCCAGTTAGTGGGATGTCTTGCCTCCTAGGTTTCCTTAGAGGAAGTGGGCACGACTGTTAAAAGACTGTGTCCTACCTCAGAAGTTGAATTGCCTCTTACATCTTCATGTTGTGTAGCTTTTCAAGCTGGAGCTGTTTCCATAGACTAAAGATACGCTGTGGCATTTGAATGGGCCATCAGACAGGCCTTACCAGCCTTGTATTTCAAGTCTTTGTAGTCTTTGAGGATGTTTCACAAAGAGGGAGTCCTGATCAAAATGTTGGTCCCTGAGACTGACTAGTTATCCTGGTTAGACATAAATTGTCATTCTCTTCGACCCACAGTCCCCTTGAAATGATTGAACAGTAGTATGTTGTTCAACATTAGATTACAAAATTACAAAATGGAAGCATTCTGCAAGACTGAAAGAATGAAGCGTAAATGTGCCTCCCTTAGAGACAATTTAGTAAAGATTTTCCATTAGTTATTCATAGTGGGATGCTAGTGTATCAAATTGACATTTTTAGGTTTGCTTCTACTGCTATTTTGTCCTCTTAATGTTTGTTTTGCGTTTTACTTTACGAACTGACATCCTGTTGCTCAGAAGCTATGTAGTTATTATAGGATCTCTCCAAATCATTTGTGGGTATCAAAAGTAGGTAGTACTGGTCTTAAATTCATGTTAATACTGTATTGAGAAATTAAAGATTAGTTTATTTTTTTAACAAATGAAATTCTTACTTTAAATGTATGAACACCTTCTCGTTGTAGAGTCTCTAGAACTATAATTCATGGCATAAGATTGGCAGGGTTAGTATGTTTATGTGTATAAGTTAGTAAATGTAGTAGCAGACAAAAAGATGCCTTAAGGTAGTGTAGGGCTTGAAATTACTTATTTTCAATACAGTTATCTTATTCTATTTATACAGAAGGGTCTGTCTAAGGCAGAATACCTTCTAAGATACACATTATCTTTACAGTTATTACTTCAGTAAGAATTTTACTTACTTTTTTCCCGAAGGAAAGAAGAGGAATTAGAATTAAAACCAGAAAAAATACAAAAATAAAAGGATAGACCGAAACTAAAAGTCCCTAGTATTTCTCTCCAAGTTTCATTTTTGTAGAGCTGTACTTCTAACAGATTTGGTGTCACTAGACTCTACTGAAATTATCTTGGATGATAGCAGAATTTTTCTTAAGTCAAATTCATTTTTAAGAGCTGATACAGATTTTTTTTCATGTGTGTACTGTTTGATAGACATTCGTCTGCTGCTGCTTATGTCCCTTGTATTGAGGAACTCCACGTTACTTAAGTGAAGTTTTTCAAAACATTACGTTATGGAGGTGCAAACACTTTTGAAAACAGAGTTTTGATGGTTTTAACATATTTTTCTTCATTCTTCCCAGTGATTAGAGACTCCAACACAAATTTTTAGATGTTCTCTAATTTTTACTAAAGAATGTGTACATTAATCCTCTGGAAGGCTATATTGATGTTCATCCCTGAATTTACAGATTAAATATTAACATTTGAAACTCAGGTTCAGGTCAAAACTAGACACTGCTGGTTTTTATAATAAACCATAAATCTCACTGGCTAGCCCCCATATATATTACATTTTTAGATCCTAGAAACTGATATTGAAATCACAGCATTTTTAGATCAAGGAAATTGATCTGCATTCTAATACAAACTACTGTTTGTCATTTAAAACTAATGTAGGAGTCTAAACAGTAAATTCAGAATACTTAACAAAGGAGATGCATATCATTTGAAATGCTTGTTTTTATCTTTGCTTCTTTTCCATTGAATCTGTGCTGCTTCTGTGCAACTGTTTTCCACTGTAGAAACTCCATCCTGCTGCCTTGCTTCTCGTGAGCGTATTTACAAAACTAGTGATGTAGCTGGGCCTGCCTCTGCTATTTCATCTCTCTCTCACAAACTGAAGGGTGGGTATGCATGCCAACACAGCAAGGTTATTCAGATTTTTACATGCAAAATGTTTTGGGTTTGGTTTTTTTCCTCCTTTTCGTTCATTTTCATTTCATTCATGTAGTAAAACAATGTTTTGAAAGGAAATGTTCACGTTTGGTGTTTGTCTGGAGCTCATCTGATGGAATCATTCAGTGTTGCCTTCCTGAGCTGCAGCAACTCCATAGTTCCTGACCCAGCTGTCTCTGCTTTGTAAATAGGAAAGTGACTGTTAATCTAATTACACCTGTTTTCAAACAACAGGCAAATGAAGTGTGTAAGAAGAAATAGGAACTGCAAATCCCAACCTTTATTTTTTACGAAAACAAGATACATTTTGTTGTTGGAAGCTACTGATAGGCTATCCTGTTCGTAAGCAGTTTTGTTCTAGAGTGTTTTCCTGATTGCTGTTTGCTTTCAATTTGATACATTGCTGAATGACTTGAAGTGTTCTGTGTCCTCTAAAAAGATTATTGTCATCTTCTCACATTTTTTTCCTCTTTTATGAGGCATTCTGTAAAAGTTTCTATCTAAAGTATTTTCTCATCTGGCAGACCTTAAATTGATATTTTCATTTGTTTCTGGGAAAAATGTATATAAAAGTAATTACAATTTGCATTTCAGAATTTATCTATCACGAAATAATAATCTCAAAATAGCCCATCAGTAAAACTGGTGAATAACCAAGCTGGTGTGATTGAAATGCTTAGACTGATATTTAAGAAACTCTTTTGTCTTTTCTTTTAGCAAAAACAGGCATTTTAGAAACAGTGATGTACCACGCTATTTCTTGTCTTCCTATTCATACACTTGCCCCCTCCAAGTGAAAAATATTTATAGAACTGATAAGAAAAAATAAAAACAGATTAGACTCTAAAAATTGATTAGGATGATAAATATTTGAAATATTATATTCTACTGTTTGCCTTTGAGATATTACTCCTGAATATAGACACAATATTTTTTCTCTGCCCAGACAAGTATGAACTCATGCCATGTCCTGGGAAGACAGGAGAGTGTCCTAATCTTCAAGCTTGTTAAATATTCCAGTGTAATTCATTGCCTTCACTTTTTCCTGTTCTTAATTTTATTATAAGGTACTTAAATATGGAAATAGCAAAATAATAATAATTGATTTGTAACCTGAGGAAACAACAAACACATGGGTTGCTAAATTTTGCTCAAAGTTTTCAAAATTTCTCTCTTTTTTTAATATATTGTGAGATTATAGTAGGAAAAAAATGCATCTATGTATTTTTTGGCATAGAGATAAGGCTTTGTGATTGAGAACTGCGTGAAGTTGCTTCAGATCCCATAATGCATAAGAAAGCACACACTGGTTTCACAGTTTTTAATACTGAAAGTAGTAAATAAAAGATGACTGCCTATCCTGTTCCCATTAGAAATCAAGGCCTAAATTTGTAAATATCTTCTGATAAATTGAAACTTTATTTTTTAACAAATAGATGCTTTGCCAAAAATGTGCCCAGACAAGTGCAAATAATCTTTTAATATCCAAAAAAGTGTTAAGTACTGTGTCCTAATTCTACAGACCTTACTAGGGAAACACTTTTTATGTTTAACTGATGAAAACCCATTTAAATCAGAAGAAATTAACTCTGCATTCAGGTCTTTGCAGTGGAGGGATTTATGGAGAGATAGCTTTATTAACTGCTGCATTGCTTGCCAGTAATTTCAACATTGCTTGGATTAATTTTCAAAATACAGTTACTGTAATAGGCTTGGTTCACAGAGGTATTAGAAGCAAATTGCTTTAGTGAGCTGCTTTTTGCATATAATTGTTTTGTATGTACTTACATTGAGCGACCTATAGTTCTTATAGCTCTGTAGAGTAATATATGTACAAAGTAAAATCAGTGTGCATAGGAACAATGAATTAGTGCATCAGAATAAGGGGACACTATGACTAGAGCTTGCTGTTTAGTGGTGGAAGAAAGTGTGTTGTTTTGCGCTTTTTTTTTCCTAAGTAGATTGCCTTTTGATAGCAGAATGTGGATAGTTTGTGGTCTTAAAAAAGTAGGTACCTCAGATGATCGATTTGAGTAGGTGTAAATGTATTTACAAGCTTATTGACCAATTTGCTTTATTAACAGTGTTTACTTCCTGCAATTCTGACTTTAAAGCATTAAAGAAGATAAATCTGGTAGTACGTTTCATCTCTATGCAAGTCTCTTGTTGCAGTCAGGCTGACACACGTTGAGATAATAAACAAATAATTCCTGGTTTCCATTGCCACTGTGGTAAACTTTGTTAGTTCTTGGAATTTTACTTAGGGGTGTAAATTGTACTTCCTTTACTGGTGTTTTGTAGAAACAGTGAACTGTGCCTTTTGATACCTCCCTAGTAGTGTTTTCTCTGTAAATACTTCCTAACACTTGTTTCTGTGTATCTTTGGGAAAAGAAATGTATTGAAAGTATTCTATGGGGAAAGAGATCCCTTCATGTTTCCTTTCATTTTGATGTGAACAGAAGCATGCATTTGATCTATATCTTGTGTTCGGGTCTTTAGTCCTTGTTTTGTACTATTAAGGCATCACTGTTAACATATAATAACAATTCAATTATAAAATATTATACAGGTGACCGAATGAATTTCACAGGAGCTGCTAGACCCATTTCCCCAGCAGGAAAATCAGACATATCATCAAAACACAGAGCTGACTGCAGGTCACCCAAGCTTGATGTGCGAATGAATAGAGCTGCTGCTGAGCAGAAGAAAGCAAGAAATACCGATGGCTTGTCTGCCAGTGAGTGTCTGATGCTGAAATCAGACGCCGCAAAGTTGCGGTCAGACTCACACAGCAGGTCTTTGTCACCAAATCATAACACTTTGCAAACACTAAAAACTGATGGAAGAACAACTCCTGGTCTGAGAGCTGAATCTCCAGGGCCAGGAACCCGGTCATCTTCTCCAAAGACAAAGACGCTTACAGCCGTTAGGTCTGGTGCTAGTTCTCCACGATCCTCATCGCCCCATGACAAAACTCTACCTCTGAAAGCTCCATCCCCTGTAAAAACAAAGCTTGATCCTCCTCGGGAACGCTCCAAATCAGATTCTTACACATTAGATCCAGACACCCTTCGCAAAAAGAAAGTGCCACTAACAGAACCCTTAAGGGGAAGGTCCACTTCTCCTAAACCAAAGGTTATTGCAAAAGATGGCAAACCTGTTACAGAAACTGAAAATAGAGCTCCTTCCCCTCATGTCGTACAAGAAAATCTTCACAGTGAGGTAGTTGAAGTCTGTACTTCGAGTACTTTAAAGACTGACAGCATTACTGATACCACCTGTGAAGACAACACCGAATTCAGAAGTCTGGATGATGGTTCTAATAAAGTTCATTTCAGCATAGGGAAAGCACCGCTGAAGGATGAGCAAGACATGAGAGCATCTCCAAAAGTGAGCCGTAAATGTGCTGGCAGGCACACAAGACCCAAAAAGGAAAAATCCAACTTCCTTTTCAAAGGAGATGGCTCCAAGCCCATAGAGCCTGCCAAGCAAGCAATGTCACCTTCTGTTGCAGAATGTTCTCGAGCTGTATTTGCTGCGTTTCTTTGGCATGAAGGAATAGTGCATGATGCCATGGCATGCTCATCTTTTTTGAAGTTCAATCCAGAACTGTCCAAAGAGCATGCGCCCATACGAAGCAGTCTTACTCAACAGCCTGCAGAGGAAAAAGAAACCAAGTTGAAAAATAGACATTCTTTGGAAATATCGTCTGCTCTTAATATGTTCAACATCTCACCTCATGGACCAGATATATCTAAAATGGGTAGCATCAATAAAAATAAAGTCCTTTCAATGTTGAAAGAACCACCTCTGCATGAAAAGTGTGAGGATGGAAAAACTGAAACTACCTCCTTTGAAACATCCAGTCATCACACAATGAAATCCAAGTCTCCTCTTCCATTAACATTGCAGCACTTGGTAGCTTTCTGGGAAGACATTTCTTTAGCAACTATTAAAGCAGCTTCCCAAAACATGATTTTTCCAAGTCCTGGTTCTTGTGCAGTGTTAAAGAAGAAAGAAAGTGACAAAGATAATAAGAAAGCTAAAAAGGAGAAAAAGAAAAAAGAGAAGGTTGAGACTAGGCCAAGGGGAAATCTTTTTGGTGAAATGGCCCAGCTCGCAGTGGGAGGACCTGAAAAAGATACCATCTGCGAGTTGTGTGGAGAATCCCATCCATATCCAGTGACTTACCACATGAGACAAGCTCATCCAGGTAAGATTCCACGTTTTTAATTCCCATGTCAATCTGTAAAAGATATTTCACACACATGCTCTGGTATTATTTACTGTTACAAAAATGTATCGGGCTATCCTATTATAAACACTAAATTAAAATTATAGTTGCATAGATTATTTGCACATCTCTGTGTGTAGTTTTAAGTAGTTAGATCTAAATTTTCAAGTAGGTGAAAGTTGTTTGAAACAATAGTGCTCTGACTTTATAGTAGCTCTTCAGAGACATGCCATTTTTTACACTTCAGGATTTGAAATGGCTGAGAAAATTGAAAATAACACAAAAATTCAGATTGGTCAGTTAGAGTTTCTACATTGCCAGAAGTTTTCTGTTACTGTTCTACTGTTAAGAGTAGAAAACTTCTATCTGCTCTGTCAATACTGAGTACCAATGACTTAGTATTTTTTATATACTTGCTGGTATGTACTTTTATTTATATCTGTGTGCAAAGTTAACGCAAAATTATTATTCAGCAAGTATCACTGCCCTGAATTTTTCTGAAAAACTCTAATCAGCAAAGGAATACTGTCAATTCCTTCTTAAGCTTCGTTAGCTAGGAGGGAAGGTTTTTATGTTTGTTAAATTATGGATACTGTTGACTAACTGATAATACTGAGCTTGCCATCCCTTAGCTGTCTGAACAGGGAGCTGTTCATACTTCGGACAATAAAAACTTGAAAACTACCGTGCATTTGGATTCTTTGGGCACTGGTGGGACACATGGGCAAGAACCTTGTTTTGTAACCAATTCAGACATACAGAAAAGTAGAAAATTAGGCCAGGAAGAGACAAGCATCTTCCTTTCCCCCTCTTCATCCCTGCTTTAGGGCAATAAATAATAGAATAACAATTCTTCTTTTGAAATAACTTGTTCTCACTTTTTCCCCATGTAGGTTGTGGCCGCTATGCAGGTGGCCAAGGTTACAATAGCATTGGGCACTTCTGTGGAGGATGGGCTGGGAATTGCGGGGATGGTGGCATTGGAGGGAGCACTTGGTATTTGGTTTGCGATCGATGCAGAGAAAAGTATCTCCGTGAAAAGCAAGCAGCAGCAAGAGAGAAGGTATTTTCAGCTCATATGTTTATTTGTCTGTCTGCCTAATAGTGCTGTGTTCACAACCTGAAAATGAGGTAGGGCCAGTTTATGAAATTTGGAATGTCATAATTTTGGAAGGTTTTGGAATATCTTCCTATCCTTATTGATTGGTTTAAAATAATAAAATAGACACTTTGCTGACTTCTGACCAGATTTCTTCCCTTCCATTGATGGTGGTTTCAAATTTGTGAAGTAATTTTATTTTGTATCCCAGTATAACCACAGTGTTGAATGTAATTGCTGATTTTTTTTAAGTACGTTTCAGTTTATTTAACTTGGAATGGTTTTATTTGTTTATTGAAATGAGTGCTGTTTTAACTTTGTGTTTGTAGTTTCTTTAACGATCCAAATAGTCCAGATCACTGGATACAGGTTGCCACTACAGCAGTATTTAATGGGAATAGTACAAAAGGTATTTTTCTTACATTGGTCTTCTAGGACTAATTTCAAATGCTTGCATAAAGTATGCAAATATATTGATGCTGTAAGGTAAGCAGAACAATGCTAATTTAACTTTATTTTTTAAACTAAGCTTTTTGAAACTTTTTGCATGCAAAATTAATCCCGTGGCAAGCATCAAAGCTGTCAGCTGTTTATTAAATGCTTGCAAAGGTAGGAAGATAGTAGAAATGCATTTTGACATAGAAAGTATTTCACAACTGGAAGAATTAAGCAGCTTCAGTATAAACTATGTTGTCAGATTTTCTTGTGGTGAATTATAATTTAATTATACCTTATTTAAATTTATCTAGATTAAACAGTCTAGGAGAAAACCAATGCAAGTTAAGACACCTCGTGCCTTGCCAACTATGGAAGCTCATCAAGTGATTAAAGCCAATGCACTGTATTTACTGTCACTGAGTAGTGCTGCTGAGCCCAGTATCCTCTGCTATCACCCTGCTAAAGCATTCCAGTCTCAACTTCCCAGTCTGAAAGAAGGAATTTCTGAAGACTTTCCCATTAAGATGCCATGTCTCTATCTACAGACTTTAGCAAGGTGATTAAAGGAAGTGTATTACTATTGATTTTAATACTAATCTGTGTATAGTGTTGAATAAAAATGTCTGTGTAAACTGAACTAAAACTTACATAGAAAGATGTATTTTTCCCCAATTCTGTATTGTATTTGTTCTTCTACCTCTTTTGATCTATGATCTTGTTCAGTTTTTTAGATTGTATTTTCTCCTAGTGTCAAATGTGCCTTAAGTAGCTTTTGGATGCTAAATATTTTATAGCAACAGTTTCGTTTCTGTCCAAAGAATTTAGAATTTAAGAGTTTAACTTAGTGTGTTAGTAGCAGATCTATGTCCTACTTTTTTCTCTTCATAGTCAAAAATAGTAAGAAGGAAAGCAGAAGACTTGTGAATTCTTGGTAGTTTGAAGTTAATTTCACCGTAGCGTCTCGTGTTTGTTAGGTACGCGTTTGGGCCTAAAATACATTCTGGAAATAAGTAATAAAAATACTGAAAGATAGCGAAGGGTGATCCCTACTCCCCTGTTGGTTGAAAATGCCACTGTATTTTCCATGAACACTTAAGTCCCAACAAGCTTAAAAGACTTAGTAGGCAAAGCGTAAATGAATAGTGTTCAAGGCTGACTAAATGTGTTGGCAAACAACTTGTGTATGTGTGTGTTTCAGCAACTTGTAGTCCTTAATCCTAATTTAAAAATCTAATTTGATGTAGGCATCATCATGAGAATTTTGTTGGGTACCAGGATGACAACCTCTTCCAGGATGAGATGAGATACTTGCGCTCAACTTCAGTACCTGCACCGTACATCTCCGTTACTCCTGACGCAAGCCCTAATGTCTTTGAAGAGCCAGAGAGTAACATGAAATCTATGCCCCCAAGGTACTTCCTTGTAAATCTAGGTACTTCATACAAATGTTAAAGCAGTAGCATAACACTAATTTGAAAAAAAAAAGGAAAGGAAAACATTGCTGCTGCAGTAAAGAAGCTTAAGTATCAGATCAGTCTCCAAAATGGCAGCAAAAAAGCCAAAAGCACATGAAGTTGTAGTTAGGAAATCTTAGTAATCATAGCATATCAGGTATATTTTCAACCTTTAGCAATGGAATTAAATGTTTGAATATGAAAATATGCAAGGAATTTGCAAACCAGAATTGAAACTTTTAACTGTACTGTAAATCAATTACTTCTGCCTAGAAAGGTCCTGGGTTTACAACCTAAATACAAAAAAAAGTTTGTTCAGTTGAGAAAGACTCTTAGTATACAGGGAAATTTATCCACATCTCTATTTCAGGCCTGCTTATTTTCCCATGGAGGCAATTTTCCCAGAATCTCTAGAACTGAAGAAGTGATGTAAAGATCAATAATCCAAGGAGCATAACTGTTGCAAACTCCTTGAAAACAGCAGGATTTTTTGACTGCATATCTATTCTTTACCACAACTGATTGAGTGCAGATTAATGGCCATTTTGAAAGGAAGTAGCTATTGTTTTCCTTTCAGTATTTCATTCTGAAGGGAAGCTTGAACAGGAGGAAATTTCATTACCTTATGTTTTTCAAAGCAAATGTTGCTGCTTTATTCTGTGGGATATAAAAATGTCACTGAAGAAATGACAATGCTGTCTAGGACCAAGAGTGCTAGATGGTTTCTGTCAGGTTAAGGCACTTTCTTACCTCATTAAGTTTACTGTGCTCTAATTCAAGCAGGTATAAAAATTCTTGTTTCACCAGGATGAAATGGCTCTTACTATTAATAGTAGTCCAGAATCTATTTAAATGCTCAGTGTTTTCAGATGTCAGTGATTCCTCATATTATAGTGAGGATGTAATGAAGAGAAAATTTGCTTTTAATCTGTTTTTATTTCAATTTGTTATATTTCATACTGATGGCAAAAACAGTTTATTGGAATACTACAATCTATAATGTAGTCTTTTCAGAAATAGAACTTTTCTAACAAAACTCCTTAAGAGTGCATCGTATTGGTATATTCCTTTATTAAAACTGTGGACACCATGGTCTCCTGAGGCCTATAGGGACAGCATAAGCTGGGAGTCCTTCTGCAGACTGTAAGAAGTCCACTGAAGGTAAGGAGTAAAACATGTCAGAGGTATAGCTGTAGCAGTTGAAATATGACTTTAAGGCTAATAATGTTTGAAACTATTACTTCACATAAAGTTCTAAATTTCAGTTGGCTTGCATATTAAAAATTCACTTCATAGATGTTTTCACGTGCATTCTTAGGACAAGTTTAGTCTGAAACTTGAGTTTAATCATGATCTGAATGTTTGTATCTCTCTAAAACAATACCTAAATTCTTGGAACTTGTCATGTCCATCATTACATTTGTTTATAAAGCACTTGCATGCTTTTTCACCATGTGTAATCCTAATACATCTTCCTTCTTTTCCAGCATTTAAACAGTTATTAGGTACATAAGACATGCAGTGGTAGCATTGTCAATATGAAATGCATGTATCCTTATTTAATATTGATGTATAATTCAGGTATACTCTATATATCTGTTAATGGGTGTGTTACTTCACTGATTTCTTTGTAGTTTGGAAACCAGTCCAATAACAGACACGGATCTCGCAAAGCGCACAGTCTTTCAGAGATCATATTCAGTTGTGGCATCAGAGTATGATAAACAGCACTCCATTTTGCCAGCACGTGTAAAGGCAATCCCCAGGAGACGAGTCAACAGTGGAGATGCAGGTAAGAGCACAGACAGATGCAGGGAAAAATTATTCAAGGATTTGCAGTTCTTCTTGGAAATATTTTTTTAATAAATACATGTAGTGGCTCTTCTTTTTAGTTATTTATAAACATTAAGTGTTTGTTAATCAGCAGAGGATTAGCCTAAGATTGACTCTGGATTTACTGTGATTCCAGAATTTGTGGTGAATCTTTTGTGCCTAATTTAAAAGTAAAGGTGGTATTTTCTTTCTCAGTTGAAACATTGTTTTTCCATATTGCTTTTTTAATGCAGTTTTCTCATAGAAAAAATACTTCCATTCTGAAAGTGCTTTATTGCTTTTCATTTGTAATATGGCTATGAAATTGAAATGCACAAAGAATCTAATGTATGCATATTTTTATGCTTTTGAATAGAAGTGGGGTCCTCTCTCCTGAGACATCCATCTCCTGAACTTTCTCGGTTAATCTCCGCCCACAGCTCTCTTTCCAAAGGAGAGAGAAATTTCCAGTGGCCAGTATTGGCATTTGTAATCCAGCATCATGATCTGGAAGGACTTGAAATAGCAATGAAACAAGCCTTACGGAAATCTGCGTGCCGAGTCTTTGCCATGGAGGTATTCATGTACTGATGGATGTTGTGGGATTAAAATCAGATGGCTGTAAATTCTGTCTTGGAACTGTTTTGAAGATGTTCCCTCTAATATAGTTGTCATTTTAATTAACTGTTTTAGCTACAGAGCACTATGTCTTGCTTGAAGACATTTGCATTATTTGCTTTTCCAAAAGAATCAGTGCCCCTCCTTACATAAATTGTTTAAGAAATGGTTTTACTCCAGTTTTGCTTAACCAGTTGGTAACTCCTTGTATGTAATTTGTTTTAGGCTTTCAACTGGCTTCTTTGTAATGTCATTCAAACAACTTCTCTTCATGATATTTTATGGCATTTTGTGGCTTCCCTGACTCCTGCACCTGTAGAACCTGAAGAGGAAGAGGATGAAGAAAATAAATCAAATAAAGAAAATGCAGAACAAGTAAGTGAGGTTCTGCAGTCCTTTCATTTCTGCTGATTTTGTAGGCAAACTAGAAATATTTTAGTGTGAAAAAAATCCTTAATCCTCTGTCTGTAAAACAAAACCTGAAGTTGTATTTGGTCTCATTTTGTAGACATAATCTTTCTTATAAATCATCACATTTTGTGTGCTGATGAATTACATGTTCTTTTAATGCATTATTTTTGAGTACTCATGGGAAATAAGAAAGCAAAAAAGTACAAGCACATTACTAATTCATAAAAAAAATTTACACTTTGCTTTTTATTCTTTTGTTGCCCCACGAAGAGAAGACAGAAAAGAGAAAATATTTTTAGAGAAGCTTTGTGATGTGCTTTATTCTATCTTTCAGTGTGCCAAGTCCATAGTTAATTATGAAAATGCAGTTAGTTTATATAATTATTTGTATGTGTATTTATATAAATAATTACATAAATAAGTAATTATATATACACTAGAAATATTTAATTCAGTAATTTAAGAAAAATCGATGGTTAGTTCTGAAAACGTAGCATATAAAATGGTATAGTCTAACGTATCACACTCCCAGTCTAACGTATCACACTCCCAGAAGATACCTTCATACAATCTCTTTTAGACTTCTTCTAGGCTCTGATTTTAAAACATTGTCATGTCCACAAAGAATAGATTAAAAAATCATGCTACTGCTGTTACTAAGTCAGGATAATATTTATCACTTCAAATCTAATCCATCCTTGAAATGAGATGTTCTGAAATTAGTCTTTTCAGCATTGTAACCTGGTACATCGCTGTACTGATACTGACACACCTTAACTAAAAATCATTATTTTCACAGCTCTGATGAAATGCAGCAACTGATAACATTAGTTCAGTTATCAAGTGTGCTGTGGGTGGGTTTTGCTGCTCAAAGAAAGTTGTTTTTAACAGCTGGAAAATTATATTTTTTCTAGTTGGTTTCTTTATTTTCAAATTATTGCAGTGTAATATTTCAAATCTTTAAATTATGAAACATATGTGGCAGTATACAGTATACTTCCCAAATTCCATGTTTGAGACTCATGTGTAACTTACTGTAAAAATTCTCTGACAGGATCTACCTTAAGTTCACATTCATTGTAAGATTATTGCAGTTACTGTTAAAGCAAATAATGTAAATGGTTTTGTTTACTTAATTTTTTTTCTCAGAAAGTCTATTAATAACATACAAATTACTTTGCATCGTAGGAAAAAGACACAAGAGTATGTGAACACCCTCTGTCAGACATAGTGATTGCAGGGGAAGCAGCTCACCCCTTACCCCACACTTTCCATCGCCTTCTTCAGACAATCTCTGATCTTATGATGTCTCTTCCCAGTGGTAGTGCATTACAGCAAATGGCCTTAAGGTAAGCACCAGTGAAGAAAATTCTGAAAAGGCTGGAAATGTTGTAGAATTATAGGTTACAAGATTCTGCAGTGTGGATAGGAAGCTTGAAAACTTTGTGTGACAAGGAGCACATTTATGCTTATCATTAGGAAAGATATATGTGGAAGACACATGTATGTGTTTATACACATAAATAATAGTATAAAAGACTTTGTAGAGGGAGATGTACTTGCTCTAAATTGTATACTGTGTGCACTATGACAAAGAAAACATGACAGAATAATATGGTAGTGTCTGTGTATTTGTGCATGGTAGTGTAATGCTGAGAAATCTGTCACCTGAATAGTATCTTTAAATGGTTTGAGATGTTTCCTATGTATGTCTCAATGACACAAAATGCATAACAGTGGTTCATTTACAATTAAAACTCTAAGAAAAGTTTATTCCTGCTTTCCCCGAAAGGATGCATAGAAACACTTGAGATCCTGCAAAATTTGAAGTTAAATATTTATAGAAAATATTTTGAGAAGGAAAAAATACAATTAATAGTTTCACTGCTAAGTTATGTATTTTAAGAACATTTGAAATTTAAAGTCCACTAAATGTGCTTTCAGGTGCTGGAGTCTTAAATTCAAACAATCTGATCACCAGTTCCTGCACCAGAGCAATGTTTTTCATCATATCAACAATATTCTGTCTAAATCTGATGATGGAGATAGTGAAGAGAGCTTTAGTATCAGCGTTCAGTCTGGTTTTGAAGTCATGAATCAGGCAAGTATTACAGCTTCTTCTCAGAAGCACAGGTTGCTTGTCAGTAGCCTGTGCTTCCTATGATGATTCTATTTAAATTAAAAGATTCTTTATTACAATATCATATTTCCTTGAACGTGTCTCCATTTGGGATTTTGTTGCTGACATTTGCATTCTCATATTTAGCTTTAGAGGTTCCAATATTGACCCTTAGCCTGTATATCACTCAAGCCTAAATTTTGGAGCAGTGTTTATAAGTGCTTGTTTGCAAATGAAGTGTTTGGGGAATGTCTTGGAGTCCACTGAGTCATTGAGTTAGTTAACTTTTTAAATGTTGTGTACTTCCAGTTCTTCTTTGCTTATATCTTTTTTTTCTTCTGTTATTCTGATGAGCATGAATCAATAGTTCTGTTTAATATTTTTGAAGTGTTTTCTTCCATTTATTAATACATTTAGGCATTTGGTAATATATTCAGCTCTTAGCTATTAATATTTCCTTTGTTTTAAAGGACAGAATAATTTGAACCAATAAATTACAGATTTCTCGGAGAGCATATTCCTCAGAACAGAAATGTCTATGTGATTTTAAAAATTGTAAAACATGCCTGTGTTTGGGTTTACTCTCAGTTATTTTAAATATTTTCATTTGTTTTCACAGGAACTGTGTATAGTGGTTTGTCTGAAAGACCTAACCAGCATTGTTGACATTAAAACATCAAGCAGACCTGCCATGATTGGTAGTTTAACAGATGGGTCTACAGAAACATTCTGGGAGTCAGGAGACGAGGATAAAAACAAAACTAAAAACATCACAATTAACTGCGTAAAAGGAATCAATGCCCGTTACGTTTGTGTTCATGTAGACAATTCCAGAGATCTTGGGGTAAGAGGAGAATAAAATGAAGCGTCTCTCATTGGTGGTGCAAAGTCCAAGTTGTATGTATTTGTCAAACAAGAAGCACCATTTTCTTTGTCAATTGGTAATTCTAATTCAGAAGTTCACATTTCAAAGTAAAGTTTCTAAATCCTGTGATTTTGAAAGCAGGAGCTGTTATGATCACAGCAGTCTGTCTGATTTTGGAGTTGTAGTGGCATGTTTCATTTCAGAGGCATTTCAGTCATTCAGTTATTTTAAGTTACTTTCCTTGCACATGATTTCTGTAGAAACATTGTGGTAAGGAGCTTTCCAAATGTTCTAGACTTTCTACATTCTTTTTTATTGATCTGTACAGTAATGTTACAAATATGTCTATTTCAACTGCACCTTTTAATACAAGGAGCAGACTTTTTTCAAGAGCTGTGTTTTGGAATCCTTCATCCTTGGTTTTGACCACTTTAAATTTTCTTTTTGTAATGAAGCAACTTTTTAATGTATGTACTCTCCTAATACAGGAGAAGTTGTCAGAACTGTCTCAGTTGAAGTGTTTCATTCTTACTTTGCTTGTCTTTTGCAGAACAAAGTGACTTCCATGACGTTCCTAACTGGCAAGGCAGTAGAAGATCTCTGCAGAATAAAGCAGGTAAACATTTTAACAGTTGACATAGAAAAATTCCTGTCAGTTTTTGTGCACATAGCAGAGATTTTTCTAAGCAAATGGTTTCCATTTCTTGCAGTAGATAAATCACTTTGCAGATATAAGGGATCATAATTACCCTTGGAAAATACTGTATTATTAATGACAAAATTCAGTCATGTATACTGACTATTGATCAAGCTTTTACTTTTCTACTGAAACAGAGGAGGGTTATATAAAATGTTCCTTAGACTAATTTAGTTTTAATTACTACATGATAACTTACACTTTCAGCTGTAGAAGGTTTCCAAAAAAAACTCCTGGAACACCAGCAGGAACTGATTCAGCTTTGCTCCCTGTTTGCTCTGACACTTCTCCAACAGTTTTTTACCTTCAAGTGCACCCACACACTGTACCCTGTCTCATGGTATTAAAAATAAAAATATCAGTCTTGTCTGCTGCAATGCAGACGCCAAGAATTAGTGTAGAAATGGGAAAGAACAAATATTAGCTTGGTTATAAATGAACCTGTGGTAGGAGAGGGCTCACTTGGCTCAGGGCTTGGGTTTCTCTGAGCAATGATATGAGGCACTACACCCGATCAGTGTTTGGTTTCCAATAGTGACATTGCAGTTTTATATGAAATGTATTATTTCATATAGCATTATTTATGTTCTTTTTTTTTAACAGCACTTATTTAAAAATGAACTTAATTTGATACATTCCCTCTCTCTTTTTTACCATTGTTAAGTCCTGCATGTCTTGATAAGGATAGCAGATACTGAATTCCCCAGAGTTGCAATTTCTTTGGCAGGGGTTTATGCGAATAGAGATGGAATAACGTAACTACTGATAATTGTCTTGTATTTTCAGTTACATTATGGCAGCTTTGTTTTTCTTTTTTCATTGAAGTAGTGAGCAAATATTAGTTTTAAGAGTTTTTTAATTTGTGAACTGTTGCTTTGAGGATAAAAGCAATAGGTAGGCCACTATTTCTAATAAGCTTTAAAGACAAAAAAGAAATGGTTGTATTTAATTTTATAAGTTTGAGGCTTTTTTTAATCTGAATTCACAAGGTGGAATATTTTTATAATTAAGCATAAGTCTTACTGCTCAGGTTGAAATTTTCATTGCAGGCATGGTGTTTGTTGCACTGATATGTGATGGGTTTGTTTTCAAGGTAGGTGACTGTTGTAATGTCAGTTCCCAACTTTATATGCCTCTTTAATAGGTAGACTTGGATTCAAGACATATTGGCTGGGTAACAAGTGAACTTCCTGGGGGTGATAATCACATCATCAAAATTGAGTTGAAGGGTCCAGAGAACACACTGAGAGTTCGACAAGTGAAAATTCT
The DNA here is from genome assembly GCA_013398175.1 of Climacteris rufus. NCBI lineage: Eukaryota > Metazoa > Chordata > Aves > Passeriformes > Climacteridae > Climacteris > Climacteris rufus. Next base: position 597,855 of record VZRZ01006610.1, read on the forward strand.
TGGCTGGAAAGACGGCGAAAGCATTAAAATAGCAGGCCAGATTTCTGCAAGTGTAGCTCAACAAAGAAACTGTGAATCTGAGACACTGCGAGTATTCCGACTTATAACATCGCAGGTGGGATTTTAATGATGGATTATGCAGCAAAAGTTACTACAAATTGTAGACTTTCACTGCTTTATGTTTTAATGCAGAATGTCACATCTGCACGAGTTTATCTTTGAGATATGCTAATTGTCATTGTCTTTCTTCCAGGTATTTGGAAAACTCATCTCTGGAGATGCTGAGCCAACTCCAGAGCAAGAAGAAAAAGCACTGCTGTCTTCCCCAGAAGGAGAAGAAAAAGTACACAATGTATTTATTTGTATTCTATCAATAATACTTTGCTGAAAAAAATGAATCCAGCATGATTTTCAGTATTTGTCCCATTTCTTATGCTGCATAATTTCCAGATCAAAACAGAATTTAAATGTCACCGTTGCTTAGTTTTTAGAAATTATAACATATTTTGTAACAGTAAATTATAACTGAGGCATATGCATGTAATGTAAATATCATAGTAATGGTGGCACAAATGCTGCCTACAATTACAAAAGTATTTAACACCTTAGTAATGGTCAACCTGAAGGTCCTTGCTATTATCTTGTGCCTCAGGAGAGGCTCTGTTAATGTTTAGAGAAAGAGTAGGAAGAAGCTGCACTCTGTTTGGTTTACTTATTATTTCATTTCATGCTCAAATTCCTCTTATAAAGAGCAAGTCAATACATTGAAGAGGTATTTATTAACCATAGTTAAGTTGATCTTGCTTATATATCTTATTTCTGTATAACAAAAAGCTACAAACTTTTAAAGCACAGTTTGTTGATACATTCCAATGTTAATTGCTACAGTAATTAGGAAATGTCCTTGAAACTTTTGGTCTAATATTAACTATGCTTTTTATGAAGGCAACATCAGATGCAGACCTGAAGGAGCACATGGTAGGAATCATATTCAGCCGGAGCAAACTGACAAATTTGCAGAAACAGGTTTGTTCCTTTTGAAATTATCTGAGGATTAAATATTGATGTCTTGTAACAAATACGCTCATTTTCAGTGAATATTGCTGTGAAGATTTTCACAATAATAGAGCTATTGATTAATTTTGAAATTTGTTGGTTTAGTAGTTAAGCAGAATCTACTCTTCGTCACTCATCTTACCAAACAGTAAAATCTCTTAAAAATGGTTTTTAACGTGCTGTTTCTAAAATTCTTTTAATCTTTCTGATTATCAAACTAAACAAGAGACTATTTTAAGAAGTCCTTTTATGTGTGTTGAGTAAATGTATTTTTTAGGGGGTTTATGTGCGAAGGTTGTCTTAGCCTGAATTTTGTGTAAAAAGTAAACTAAATGGCAGGAACTAAAATAAAATAAAAAATAATTTCAACCGAAAAAATCATTTTGTTTAAACTTTCCAGAATGAGGATGAGCGAATTCAGCACTTTATTCTTCATTTGAATTTATGTTAAAAAGTAATTTAAGCACAGGCCAAATTTCGCAGGTTTTGTGCAAGTTATCTAAACCACGATCATTTTGACTTTGCCCGAGTTGTGCAGAGTTACTGTGTGTCTGGGTTGCGTTTGGGTAGGTGTGCGCCCACATAGTGCAGGCCATCCGCATGGAGGCGACGCGTGTCCGCGAGGAGTGGGAGCACGCCATCTCCAGCAAGGAGAACGCCAACTCGCAGCCCAGCGACGAGGACGCCTCCTCGGACGCCTACTGCTTCGAGCTGCTCTCCATGGTGCTGGCGCTCAGCGGCTCCAACGTGGGCCGCCAGTACCTGGCCCAGCAGCTCACTCTGCTGCAGGACCTCTTCTCGCTGCTGCACACCGCTTCTCCCAGGGTGCAGAGGCAGGTCAGTGCTAGCTGCTCCTCCAGTGTCTTGGTGTTCCTAGAAAAATGTCTTCAGAACCCGAAAATTATGTGCGTGGAAAAAATCCACGGAATTTCTCTTGGAAATTTAAGTGTCAGGTTTGAGGGTGGTTTTCCAGTTTTTGAGTGGGGTTAAAAAGTTTTATGTGTTTGATATATAAATACCAATATATACTCCAGCACCACCTCAATTTGACTGTATAAAACTACTTGTAGGAAGCACAAAAGGTGCTGAAGACAAGGAAGGCGACTGTTAGGAAATTCAAACAAAGTCACTTTTGAGCAAGTTTGTAATCTTCTGTCTCCAAGAGGTAGAAGTGAGGTGCAGGAACTCGAAATGGCTTAACTAACATTTAAGTCATCATGAGCCTAAATCAGCAAACTGAAATGCTTTTGAGTAAAATTGTTTTTTACCTTTCTTGTCTTTATTCTGAAGGATTTTGAATAGGGCAGGATAAATTTGTTTTTCAAACCATATGTCAGAGGGACATACAGTTCGCTTGGCAGGGGTTGTTGCTGAGATTAAGTAGGATGCACAAGTGCAGTTAGTAATTATATATGCCCTAATGGGTGGGATCTTTTCTGTAAGGACACATCTTTCATTTGGCAAGTGATGTTGCAGAGGATTCTTCAGCTAATCTGAACTTCACCCTGTTTGGTGAACCTTGCTTCACAGTAGCCCAGTTTCTCGTCTTTAAAACAGTTTTATCCTTGTCCTGTTCAGTTTGTCAGGAAGTTTCTTTCTGTTGCAATGACTAAGAACTCTCTTTTATAAGAGAAAAGTTCAGAGTCTGAACTTTGCACTGCCTTATGACTGGCAGTACTTAAATTTAGACTAGCATTACATTCCAAAAAAACCAGACTGGAAGTTCATCTATCGCATTTGTCTATTTATAAAGGACAGCATTGTCCAGAATTATTACATATAATTGCAAGAATCAGAGGTGCTCTCTTTAAATCTCTGATGTTAATTTCCCATTTATCACATGTATGAAAGTTCAAAAGCTGATTTGTTTATTTATTGCAAATAGGGTTTCTGTACAAAAAGCAGTGAAGGTTTCAGGTGTGCAGGAAGCTAGTGAGGTGACTTATTTTTTAGTAAGATCTCATGCCACTTCATTGTGGGGAAAAGGTCTGAGAGAACTACATGGTTTCCTACATTTATATGTGATGCAAGTGCTCTAAATATTGGTAAATATTTACATGATTTGAGGAGGCAATCGTTAATTCTTGCTCTTTTATTACTGTGTTTGACCTCAGGGCACAGTGATCTGTGCTGAAATTGTGTGATGACTAATGACTGTTTTGCTAAATCCTTCTAACAGATTAAGCACTTTATTTGATTTCACCTGAAAACTCCAGCTGTCTTGGTAAGAGCTGTGGTGTTCTGCTTTTTTTTCTCCAGGTAACATCATTGCTGAGACGTGTTTTGCCCGAGGTAACCCCTAGTCGCCTGGCTAGTATTATAGGGGTGAAGTCTCTTCCACCAGCAGATATCAGTGATATAATCCATTCAACAGAAAAAGGAGATTGGAATAAACTAGGTATCTTGGACATGTTTTTGGGATGCATTGCCAAAGCTCTCACTGTACAGCTAAAAGCCAAAGGAACTACTATCACAGGGACAGCTGGCACTACTGCAGGCAAAGGAGTAACTACAGTCACGCTTCCAATGATCTTCAATTCAAGGTTTGTTTAAAAACATGTGTATATTCTCAAGCTAAAGGCATATTCTTTGAAGTCAGTTATGTTGTCTTTACAATCTTTGTTTTATAAATGGAAAAAATTGTATAAAAACTTGACCATGTCATGTTATTAGTGAGCTTGATTTAAAAAAGAAACCAAACCACAACCTACTCTATGCTGAATGTGTACACTATTTCTTTGTGCTGGATTTTGACAAATAGTAACTAATTATTTGAATTTATTTCATCAATTACCGTATGTCCTTTGCAGCTATATTCGGCGAGGTGAAAGTCATTGGTGGATGAAGGGGTCAACGCCTACACAGATTTCAGAGATCATCATAAAACTCATTAAAGACATGGCAGCAGTGAGTTTCTATTCTTTAAATGTGTGAAGGATATTCAAATATCTCTGATCACGAAGAGTACATTTCTTTCATTACCTTCTATTACAGTTAGTATTGGTTTGAGCTGTTAAATGTGACTTGGTCTCAAGAATAAAAACATTTCGTTTTCTGGATGGAATCTAGGGCTAAGAGCAGTAGCAACTGAGTTCTGATTCTGCTAAACAGAAATCCAGTTTTGAAATAAACTTTTAAATAAGTCACTTGTAGCAGAAATTTAAAAGGCAAGCAATAATTGTGGGTCATTTTCTAACATTATTGACTTAGGAGCCTAATTTTAAATCGTTAGTACTCAGAACATAAGTGTGAAAGTTTGACTTGTGTGTTAAGTAAAATAGTAATGTTCTTTTCATGTAACTGTATATAGACTTAATGTGTGGATTTTCTGAGATTGACTTCTGCCAGTTACTGAAATCTACATTTATAATTCCTTATTACTTTAACTATCTGGGTTTAAATTTTCCATAGTTGTATCTGCTTCAGACAAGTTTTTGGCAGAAAAATTGATGAAAAGTGAATCAGCTATTTCCCAGAAACAATACTGGCAAAAGAAAAATGGGTTTTGTATATGTTATGGGGAGAGGAGTTTAGCTGGGAGTTGGTTTGTGTTTTCCTTAATTCTGCACCTGTATCAGTGAGATGTTCTAAATGACCCAGATTTTCCTCTGTGAATTCCCTCTGAAAAGTTTTTCAGTTGGGAGTCCTAGTCTCTAAACCATTCACTGTGCTTAGATTAAGGAGGTTCCTTCTCCAAGTTGCTGAAACTGTATGGGAGTTCCCTGCAATTGTTACTGTTGATTCTTACTACAAGATTTAGAAGCTCAGAATTCGTAAGAGTTACAATTAAAGTGTGTTTGTGTATGAAAACCTTTCTCTGGGGCTTTTTAGAGCTGCTAATTATCAGCAGGGTGACATCAGTCTTACTATCCTCTTTGTGAGAGTTACAAATACGATTCCTTTCACATAGCTCAACATTTGCAATGTGTAGGTACCTTAGATCTGAGTTAATCACTATAGCTTCCTTTTTAGAGTCCAGTGAACCTCAATTATACGTCACCTTTAGCACAAAGTTTAGAAATTTAGAGATTACATTAAGAATTAAAGGATGCAGCAGTCTCTGGATCAGAAACTTGAAGGTATGAGTCAGTGCCATAGGCTCAGAATGTAAAAGATTGGAAAGTATGCTGTGGTTCTGACGTTTGCCGTGTAGTCCTCTTCATTTCTTATAAATACAGGAGCTGTGGGAGAGTATTCAGGAAGCTGAGCTAGGCCTGTGAAGCTGATTTCTCTAGGAACCCACTGTGATCTGTGTGCTGTTTACAGTCACTTATCCATGCTCCAGCTCTGCATCCTCCTTTCTCCAGAAGGGGTGGGAGATGCTTTAGGAATAGGATGTTTCATTCTTCAAATCATATGCCCTCTATGTATTCCAAGACAGACAGAGACAACCTCAGTCACCTGACTGTTTGAGGGCTAATTTTTACCAGACCTGTCTGATTTGAAAATCAAGGCCAGACTGGCTGGAGCTTTGAGGAACCTGGTCTAGTGGAAGGTGTCCCTACCCATGGCAAGGGTGTTGGAACTAGATGATCTTTAAGATCCCTTCCAACCCAGATAATTCTTTCAAAACACCCAGTTTATCAAAGTCATCCCCAATTTCCTCTTTTTCTGTCCTAACTTGAGTCCTAATCTGATGTTTTGTAGCAGCTCTAATTACAGTCTCATCTGCTCTTAATATTAATAAAAGCTGTAATAAATTGACTTTCCTCTTCAACAGGGTCATCTGTCAGAAGCTTGGTCACGTGTCACAAAGAATGCTATTGCTGAAACCATCATAGCTCTGACCAAAATGGAAGAAGAATACAGATCACCAGTGAGGTGCATTGCAACAACCAGAGTAAGAACGTAATAATATTAGCATTAGTTCATTGTAAATGTGCAGTAGGAGCCCACTCAAGAATCTTCCTATATTTTAGAACAAACTTTCTTGTACAGGTTGCTTCAAGAAACAATGCATACAGTATACAGTTTCTATTCCCCAAATGTAGCTGTGTGCATAGTGGACAGGTATCCTAAAGCAGTCACTGTTTGTCCTAATAACAGATTGAGTTATCTTCTTTGTGACAGAAATACACAAGTCAAAACTGAATTATGGTTAAACATGCATCCTGGTTATCTCAGAAATAAGTGTGAAGAAGAATAAGTGTGATGCCTGTACATTTGGGGGTTTATTATTGAAATAATTCTACTTTAAGCTTGTCATACTTGTCTTTTACTAAATCTGTGAGATCATCTGAGTGGAAAATTGCACAATATTTATCAGCTGTCCTTTTCTAGCTCTCCAAGCAATTATTTTAAGTGGTTTGACTTCTAAGTAATCAGCTGCCACATCTCAAGGCTATTATGAAAACACTCAGTAACAGATGTTCTCTAGGACAATTAAGCTAAGCTTCACCTGTGTTTGTCTCAAAATAAAGAATTATTTGCTGAGCCCTTTATTAGTTACCTGCTGCGTTTTTCTTTTGTTGGTCTTTGCTTTTTCCATGAATCTTTTGTAGAAACTAGGACTCATTTAACCTTCACAGATTGCTTGAAATACCATGGAAAACATATTTGTAAATTATGGCATTCCTACTGTCTTAGTACAGATTTTAGTTTCTTGAGCTTAGTAATTACATGTAAAAGTTAGAGGTTTGCAGTGGTTTCAAGCATTTGACACTCATGTTGTTCTCCATCATAAAAGGCTGTACCACTTGTTCATCGTTTTTGTTACTCATACAATCTCTGCTTTCTGGAGGACACAGTCTCAGACTGGCACTGGCTCCTGCTGTCATTATATTAGTTTAATCAAATCTTAGAGGGGCCCTAAATGTCAGCCCAGCTGCCCTTGTGACTGGATGGAGTTCTGTTGTGGAGGTGTGGTTTTGGGGGAGACTGATAAAGTTTCTCAACAAAAACAATTCTGTTGACATCAAACATTTGATTAAAAACAATTCCAAAAAGCAGCTGTCAAGTACCTTTCAGTTTGGTTTGCAGGCTTACTGACAAATTATCCTCTTTTGATTTTGCTGTAGTGAGTGGAGAAGAAGAGAGAAAAGCTTCCTTTGAATAGTTAGCTCAGAACCCTTTTCTAGGTAATCTCAAATAATCTGTGTAGTGATGAGAGAACACAGGGAAACCAGTCTCATTGAGCTTAAGTTTTTGGGGCATTGTTTTTGGTTTTGATTTTATTTTTATTAGTCTGTGTCCTTGAATTTATTCTTCCCCAAAGTCCGCAGTGTTTGGGAACAAGGTGCAAGTCTGTATTTGTCATATTTCTTCATGATGTGCTTTGGTTGATCTTTCTACACTTTCTTTCTTGTGTGCTAACTACTGCATTTATAATCATAAAGTGACATACCTGAAAGAAAGAAAGTAGTTCCCAAAAGTTCAGTAAGTTTTATTGTGTTCCTGATTTTTTTTGGAAAGTAAAAAACTTGTGTTGTATGAGCAGGCTTCAGCTAACAGTAATGCAGTTTGTAGGTAACAGTGACATTCTTACCTGCCAAAGTTTATCTTTTCAGTATGTGGTTGAAGTTTGTTTTGGCTTTAATATATCTAAGAAATTTAATTCTACCTTACCTTTCAATAGCTGTGGCTGGCCTTAGCATCCCTCTGTGTGCTTGATCAAGATCATGTTGATAGACTCTCCTCAGGAAGATGGATGGGAAAGGACGGGCAACAGAAACAGATGGTGAGACTGAAAATCGTATGTTTTTGTGTTCATTTTGATTTTTCTGTCATCAAAGAATTTAGAATTGTGATAGGGAAAGGTAAACTCCCTTTTGTTCCCAGTGGCGATTGTACATACAGGTTTGAAGTGTTTGTATTCTAGACAAGCACTGCTCAGAAAACAGAAACTTAAAACAGTAAAGTAGAAATTCTGGTGGTATTCAGGATGTAGCAAGGCGTTCCTGACACCTGTGAGATGGACTTTTTTAGTAGATTGACTCAGTTTATACAGCACCCTCTAGCAGAGCTATTTCGTTCTCTTAATTCCTGTCACAAAATAAAATCAATTCTTTTGTGTTACTCAATAACTACTTCTCTGTAATTTACCTTCCTCTTCCCCTTCTCACTAAAGAATGATTACCTCAAAGAGAGAGAAGCTCCTTCTAACTGAATTTAGTAAAACTGTCATTTACTCAGAGGATTTATAAATTTGATACTGAATGTGATTCTGTCCATACTTTTCAGTATGACAAAAGGCTTGATTTTTTTTTTTTTTTTTTTTTTAATACCAGTCTGGAAAAAGCAAAATAATTACACTGGTCTCTTTATACTGTGGTTAGGTGGATCCTTGTAGGAGGCAAGGGAACACTGCATTAGCAAATGAGGATACTTAAAGTAAAGAAGCATCCAAAGCAGTTCGGTGTAGGTAAAAAGAGAATACAGGAGGCATAGAACTGCAGCAGCAGCAAGGACTAAAACTCTGCTGAAGAAGGAAGCAGACACAGAGGTTTCTGAGCTGATTAAGAAAGTCAAGGGACTTGGAAATGTCAGAGGAGCACCCAAGACATTGTCAAGCAGGCTTTCAAGCTGCTGAACCCTGCCTGAAATTCCCCAATCCTGTTTTACATCAGGAAATTCAAATGTTGAGGTGAACTGTGTGTCTCCCTACCAGAACTGCTTTAAAAGAGCTCTGTTCTAAGTTGCATACAGTATCATGGAAACCACATGTTCTGCAATTACAATGGAAACTTTTTCTCAGTTATATGTGCATAGTCAAAATCAGTTGTCGAAGTCTATTTGTGCAGATATTTTGAACTGCAAAACAGAACAGTGCTGAATTTTAAAAAAATCAGTAGAGCAACTTAATTTTATGATGGATTTGAAGTTTGTTACTTCAACCATACTGTCTCTGAGTTATGGGTGACCTACAGCTTTGTTTAGATGTTTGAACAGAGTAAACATACCGTATCAAAGTAATGAAGGGTAAATATCATGCCTGTTGACTCACCTGAGTACTCATTTCTCTGAACTTTACTGTTACATGCCCATAACCTGTTGTTATCACTCTTCTCAGACTAGTTGAAAACAATGTCTCAACTACATTGTTGAAAGAGACATTTTTGCTGCATCACACAAAATATGAGATGAAGAATATCAGAAAAATTGATGTCATGAATTGAGGGGTTTTGTGTTACAGAGTAATTGTTTAAATACTGTTTATTTTAGAGGTAGCATTAATAGCCTTTATAAAGTGGAGGGGAGGTGTGGAGTTTGTGACTGAGGGAGAATAAAAACAGATGCTGAAAGGAAGTGAAGGTCCTAATAAAGTGAAATTACTCCTTTTTCTTTCAGCCAATGTGTGATAATCATGATGATGGTGAAACTGCTGCAATCATTTTATGTAATGTCTGTGGGAATTTGTGTACAGATTGTGACCGATTCCTTCATCTCCATCGCCGAACCAAAACTCACCAGAGACAGGTAGGGTATACATGACACCAGTTGTGTGCACTGCATACATTGTGTGTGCCTCCCCAGGTAATACAGAACCAAAAGGTAGTAGCTATTACCACATCTGAAAAGGGTGTTGTGTTTTATTTTGTTTTGAAGATGGGATACACAAGTTTCCATTTAATTCCCTTTACTTGTTTTTAGTTGCATTCTCTTGTCCTTTATCTTTGAAGACAGAAAATCTTGTAGCAGTTCCAAATTCTAGTTCTTGTGCTATGTCAGCTTTTTCTCTTTTGTTTAACATTGTTTAGGAATTTTTTTTAGGAAAATTTAGAAGCTTCATAGACTTTCTTCAGTATATGTTGGTTCTTTATTCCTGTTAAATTTTATTTCCTTTGCTACTTCTGTCATATGAGTCAGTGCTTGTCAACCCCTTCATTTCTAGTGCCTATGTATTTTTCTTAATATCCAAGAAAATAATTTGACAGCAAATATTCCTACTGGTTGCCCTATGTCAGTCTTCTGTTATTTTTCAACATTCCTTTAGCTCTCACTGTGTTTTCACAGATAAATGTTGTCCTATTTGTAAGCGTGAAAATTTCGTGACTTCCTTTGGTTCTCTTTTTTTGGATTGAAACTTTGACTTAGATCTAAGTTTTTGCAACTTGACTACTCTGCTAATTAGTATTCTTCTGTGTTATTCTTATATCCTTTTCAAGTCAAAACTTGAAACTACATTTTCCTTGGCATTTTTCTTTTTGTCATTGAAATTAATGTTGAAGATGCCTTTGCATCTGGAACTATTGAACATTTCCTCTTTCTTGTCACTATTTCTCATGTATGTTTTTTTTGTGGTCCTTTGTTTTCCCCTTTCCCTCTGACTATTTACATTTGTACAAAGATTAAAATAACAAACGTCACTAATAAAGCTAATTCAATGGAAATCATTCCTCTTCTCCCTCTGCTAGAATGTATCTATATTAACTTTTTAGTAATGATCAGGAATGGACTTTTAAAGGAGATATGAGCATCTCTCCTTAACATGCTTTGTTTTCTGTTACTGAGTATCTTTGGAGTGTTTGGACTGGATTGTTGTCAGGTGAAATTAAAAACAAAAGAAAGGTTGCAGGGACACACTGCTAATGGTCATTCAGTGCAAGGGACCTACTGGTCTAGAGCACGTGTGATGTAAACATCAGACCATTGGTACTGAGTTTCACTCTGCAGGGAAACACTCCTCCCTGGTGCCTTTGCAATTTAGTCTCAGCCTGGCAGTTCCATGTGCATCTGTTACCTTCTATTCCTTAGGCAAAATCTTTGCAATCCCCTTTGAAATTTTCCTGTTTTGTCATCCTAAGGAGATCATTTTATATGTCTTCTCTTCTGTCATGGCAGAGCACAGTCTAGTCTCATTCATTTTTCTGATTTTTCCTATATAGCCTGTTCAGATTACAGTTGATAAAAAGTAAGTTCTTTTCTCATAGAAGTCCTTACATTTTTCCTTTAATCTGTCCAAAACAGCTACTTATCAGATTTTCCTATTTACTTCTAAAAGCATGTTTAAACTTTTACTTTTTATTCACCACCTTTACATCTCTCATGTTAAGCCACTCGATTTCAATTTTAAGTTCTGTCATATTCCCGTTCCTGTTTTCTGTTTGCTTCCTGTTCTTTGTCCAGCTTCAGTCATACATACCTCTTTAATGCATTTTCTCTCCCTTCCAGACAGAACAGCCTGTAAGTTACTCAGGGGTGCTTATGTGAATCCTTTGTGAAGCAATTAGGGTTTTTTTCTGATTCTAGTACGAATGAAAGTGAATGTATACATGCATACATGCAGGAAAATTCTAACTTTTATTGCATTGCAGGTGAAATGAATGCAAACAGAACTGCCTTCAAAACTTGAGAAAGGAGTAAAAGAAGAGACTGCATAAAGTCCCCTAAGGATTTCGTGCAGTTTTTTTTATATTGCAAAAACTTTACATTTTCTTCTTCGCAGCCAAAAGTATCCACTGTGTGCTTATATGAAAATCAGAAATATTAATGTTAGATACTTCTATAATTGTTATGCTGTAGTGCATATTACTAAGACCATAATTATCGATGTTGCTTTGATAAACTCCTAGCATGGTTATGTGAAGGTATTTCTAATGTTACTTTGTGCTTTTAATATACTGTGGCCTACTGGATGTGTTGGGTAGGAGTCAAGGCAGTCCAAGCTCTGTCTTTATTGAATTAGAAAAAAAATACGGAGCTCTCTGCTTAGCATTGCTTCATGATTGTTTCCCAGCCTAGTTAGTTAATTTTATTCATTTTTACCTCTAAAAACACAAAGCCTTTATCCATTTTGCAGTATGTACAAATTATGGAATGTGTTCAAGAAAAACAGCTTGCAGTAGACAAGCTCTGCAGAATCTGTAAATCTGTCTGGTGTAAATCCAGCGAGACAGTGACAAAAATAGCATAACTATCTGGTTAACTTAACAGGTGTTCAAAGAAGAAGAAGAAGCTATCAAAGTTGATCTCCATGAGGGCTGTGGTAGGACCAAACTTTTCTGGCTGATGGCATTAGCAGATTCTAAAACTATGAAGGCTATGGTGGAGTTCAGAGAACAGACAGGTAAAACACCACTGTTCTTACTTGCTCATTATCCTGATTATTGTGATTTTTCACCTGCTTTGGGGCAATGCTTTTAATTGTTTGTTAATAAAAATAAAATAGTTTAGCTGCGTAAGAATTGCTGGATTTCTGGTTGTTTTCTGTGACTGTTGTTTAGATGTCTGTTGGAGTGTGTTTCATTAGAACATTTTTGGTTTTGTTCACTCTTGTGGCCATAGGCAAACCGACCACCAGCAGTTCAGAAGCGTGTCGGTTCTGCGGATGTAGGAGTGGAACAGAATTATCAGCAGTGGGAAGCGTTTGTTCTGATACAGACTGCCAGGTGTGTATTAGCAAGAATTAGGTGTGTATTAGCAAGTCATCATTGATTACATCAATAGGAGAGACCACAGGATGAAATGGGCTTCTTATTTTCAGTAAACTTTATTCGTTCCTTGTTGTCCATATTCAGTCAGACCTCTCATAGGAAAAGGTTTTAATATTGAATATTATCATTCAAATACTTCAGAGATTCTAATGTTTATTTTAATTACAGACTACAAACATTAATAGTCAACTAAAATACAGGGTAGTTTCATCATTATCTTCAGAAGTATCCCAAGTTTTCATAATAGTCTTGCAATTATAAAGTAAAATACACACCGTGTACTGGAAAGTTTGATGAAAAGAGTTTGCCCAACAGTCTGTGTATTCTCTGAAGCGTGGAACAGTTAAGACTTGGCCAGGTTTGTCAACTGTATCCACATATCCTGAGTGTTTCTGTGCCCTAAGGTATGGGTACAATTGGCAGAGGGCCAATTCCTAACCAGTTTCTTACCCCTCCCTATTTATTTCTGTCTGAGTGAAGCAGACTGGTCATCTTTTTTTCTCTCTCAGCCTATGAAGACATAATATTGATGTCACTTTAGTTCAGTTTGTTGTTAGCTTCTGGGTAACTTTTACAAGTTTTCTATTTTTTAGGGATAGGAATTAGAGATGGTTAAAAATCCATTTCCATGTAAAAGTGCTTTATGCTGATTAATGATTACCTTACAATGTATTCTTAGGAGTGGGTTACTTGATACCTCTCCAAAATCTGCAGATATCTTAAAAGCTGTTAATACACAGTAAGCAAAGTTTATGCAGGAAGCACTCAATATATAAAACACACATGGAGGATCAAAGAACAGTTCTCTTTTTATTGAAATTTTTAAATTATGGTTTCATTAAGCCATTTCACTTCAGGAGTAATGTAAATAAACAAAGGAAACATTGTTATTTCAAGTACACAACGTGCAGCTTTTCCCAAGCACCTGATGCAGCAGTAGACAATATGAATCATGACCCTTCCATCTCAGTTTATTGCACAGACCAGCAATCCTTCAAAAAGTGACACTGTCAGTACACTTAGTGAAGGGGAAAAGATAAGATTGACTCTTCACTTTTAATTTTAATAGGAGTATGCTAAGATTGCCTGCAGCAAGACACACCCCTGTGGTCATCCCTGTGGAGGCGTTAAGAACGAAGAGCACTGTTTGCCGTGCTTGCATGGCTGTGATAAGAATGCTACAACTCTTAAACAAGATGCTGATGACATGTGCATGATCTGCTTTACTGAAGCACTTTCAGCAGCACCAGCTATCCAGGTTTTTTGTTGGTTTTATTTTCTCTTTTAATAGATTACTGTTACGATTATAAAGTGTACTGTGGAAGAAGCTAAAATATAAAATCCTTCAAATTATGCTCTTTAAAAAACAGACATCATAACAATATTTAAGTTACATAAAAAGCTTTGTTTTTGTTGGACTTTATTTCAAGAAAGCAGGTTGGATCAATTTAGTTTGCTCTGTCTACTTTATTAAAATACATGGTATTTTATAAAGGAGAAGAACAACTGAGGTAATGAGTGGATATAATTCACATGTATTTCATATATCCATAGGTAATCTGGGAGTGGATTTTAATGACCATTTTATATTCTTTCTCTTTGTTAAGAAGACAATAGGGGTTTTCTAGGATTTTAAATAAATTAATATGGGAATTGATCTATGTTGCCACTTAAAAGCAAATAACTGCTTCTACTTTAGTGGTTAATGTAACTGCAATATTCACTTACACTTGCTCTTTTCTAAAGCTGGACTGCAGCCATGTTTTCCATTTGCAATGCTGTCAGCGAGTACTAGAAAACAGATGGCTTGGGCCAAGGATAACTTTCGGGTTTATGTCCTGCCCTATTTGCAAGGTAAATGAGCTGTGTGCCTGCCTAGGTCAAGCAAGTTACCTGATACTTAGGTTTTTCTTGGTTGTTGTTGTTGTTAGTTGTTTGCTGTATTGCTTGTTACAATACAAATTAGTTTTACATTACTTGTTTCCTTAATTTCACGTGTTGCTAAAGAAAGACCATCATTGATGCATCTTTTTACCTTCTCCTACTGTTCCTTAAAGTGTCCTCTTCAACAGGAAGTATAATCCAGACATTGTCTTCATGCTGTTATTTTCTTAGTACCATCAGCTTGTAAATTCATGGTATTTGGTGATAGTGGGGAGAGAAAGAAGTAATCTTAATGCACATTATCTGTAGCAGGAAATTTGGCTTCTCTATTATATGAACTATTTTTAAAGCTGCTTTGCTTTCAGTGTGAGGGCAGAGCTGACGAATATAGGTACTTAGGCTGAACCAAGTTACTAAAAATGCTTTTTGTACTCTACAAAACTTAAATTGCTGTAAACAAAACCAAATGATAGCTGCTGGAAAGAAGAGCACCTTACCCCACCCTGGGAATTTGAAATTTGGGCATAGTCAGCCACTTCTCATGCTGTGGTTCATCTGTTATGTTGCATTGTGGTAATTTATGGCAATAGCTTGTGATCATTAAATGATAAAGAATTGCCATAGAGGACTGTCAGTCATTACATTAATTGCTGAGCAATAATTAAAAAAGGATGAAAATTACAGAAAATGTACAATCAGAATATTCCTGTGCTGTGGTGAATATTTCATATACCCTTCATCACCTGTCTATGGTTGTTAGTCTGTTGTAAGGGCTGATGTTTCCATGTAACAACAAGCCATAGAAAGGGCATTCATGGATACTATTTTTGCAGCAGAGGGTACATGCTGTATCAGCCATTTCTTTGAAATGTCCATTGTCTGGGCTCGTATGTTTTTATGACATCTATTGTGCTATTTGTGATTGACCTTAATACAAATTATCATAGCTGTTGTGATAAAGATGCAAGATACTTTAATCAGCATTTTTTTATTTCAGAACAAAATCAATCATACAGTATTAAAGGATTTGCTTGATCCAATCAAAGAACTCTATGAAGATGTAAGGAGGAAAGCACTAATGAGATTGGAGTATGAAGGGCTGCACAAGAGTGAGGCCATCACAACGCCAGGTGTTAGATTTTATAATGACCCAGCTGGCTATGCTATGAACAGATATGCTTATTACGTTTGCTACAAGTGCAAAAAGGTATGGTGATTTGTTATTAAATGTTGTAATTTCAAAAGTAATTTCTTAGAACATGCGTTGAATATATTGTGTATGGAGTAGAAAAGCAGAAAAACAAGTTGTTCATAGAATCATAATTTTAAAAAAAGGTTAAGCAAATGAGATGTAAATAGTATCTTGCCTTGTAGAGCTCAAATGTAGATACAGAGCAGCTCAGAAACAAAAAGCCCATTGAGTCAATGGCCACCTTACAGAAATGTGCAGGTGACACCGTGTTAGAACACCAATCACCCCTTTGTCCTACTTCCAAATCAAATGTGACATGAACAATAAAAGTAATATTAAACATAGGTTTCATTCTAACTCTGTGATATATAAAGTTCCTTACCAAGATGCAACCTAAATACTACTTTTACCCAAGCTGGAACTCATTGCAACTGCAGTGAACTGACTTTGGGGCAGAAGTGTTGGAAGAATGAAAAAGGAGTAGGAAGAGGAAGTGGTGGTCTAGCCTGATGGCCTCTGGGTCATCTGTGTACAGTTCTCTTCAGGAAGAGAATATGGAATTTGTCCTGGAGACAAACAGCACCTGGTTTCCCCATCAGCAGAGAGGCAGACTTTCTGTATCTGTGGTTAGAGACAGTGGCTACAGAAACTTTGGATAATTGCTAAACTCTTTGATTGGACTTGGTGATCTTGAAGGTCTTTTCCAACCTTAATGATTCAAACCCCCTCCCATTGCTTCTTTCATCTGAAGCTGATTTTAGTGCCCAAATTGATCACATATTTTTTCCTTAGGAGTGAACGGAATAAGGCAATTTCATGATAAAATGTTCAAGGGCAGCCCCAATGATCTTTTTGTTAAATGGAAGTAAGCAATTTGGAAATAAGAGGAGAAATTATTAATTTCCATATGTTAGGGAACAGCAGTAATGCATCCCTGTAGCTCATTCCTCCAGTTACTCAGTTCAGTACTTTACTTTCTGCCTCAGACAGTTCATTAATTTTCACTCCTCATCTTCTAGAAGGTTGCCTACTGCCTTTTTGTCCTCCCTTTCAAAAATAATTTCCTTTTTCATCTTTCTCCAGGTTTTAGTTCTGTCCCTGTTTTTCATTACACTTTATTTCCAGTATTTAATACTCAGTATTTGAGTGTTTTTCTTACTCCCCTGTTTTTCTTTCCCTTTATCTCATTATTCCCTTTCGTATTGTGTTCATATGTCTGAATAGTAACATTCAACTACCTAATTTCTAACTTTTCTTCCTCTAGTACCTATTTGCCTCAAGCTACTACCTAATTCTCTGACATGCATTCCATAGGACTCTCCCTTTTCTTCTTAGTCTATAGAGTTTGGGAGAAAGTAGGCTGCTTAAATTTTTCCTTCCTCGTGGTTGCCTTGAGACCACTTTTTCTGTCCTTTTAAAAAAAAACTGCAAAAAAGCAAAAATTGCTAAAAGCAAGAATTTTTTGCATTGTCTAACTAGAGAATAAGATAACAAAGGAAGTCACTCATCACCTTATCTCACCACTCCATGTGAAAACACTTGTGTATGAGGAAATTCATCTTGGTGCATTCCTGTGCCCAGTGTGTCCTGGTAGAGTAAGATGAGAATCTATAGAAAACAGCAAAATTCTATTTAAAAGGCATCCCACGTGAGCATAAAAACTGATACTCCTTTCAGCTAGTAAAAAGCCCTCCTGGTGGACTGTTTCTCTGCTGCCTTTAGCCTCATTCTGTGTTTTTTACATAAAGTTCATAGGGCATCCAAACACTGTTTCAAAAGCCTTATAGTCACTTGCATAGACCAGGGTACAATGCACAGTTTTTGGTCTTGCTTATCCTGAGACTGAGACACATTGTCTGAGTTCCTCAAAAACACATTTCTAGGGACAGAGGTGAGACTTCAGAATAGTGCAGGCTACTGCAGCAGCAGCAGTTCATTGTATTCCACTTACAAATGGAATTGGTTAAACTAAATAGTTAAAAAATAGCTCTCTGTCTAATATCCAATATTTCTATGTGCAATTAAGGCATATTTTGGTGGTGAAGCTCGTTGTGATGCTGAGGCTGGACAAGGAGATGACTATGATCCTAGAGAGCTTATTTGTGGTGCATGCTCTGATGTTTCAAGGGCTCAGGTGAGTAAATTACTTCTATTCATGTTTTTATTTCATTCTGCAACTCTTGAGTACCTGAGCTGTACAATAACTGACAGTCATTTGTAATTACATGTATTGTACAATATAGTATGGCATTAATATATACTGCAGAATGTAGAAATGAGTTGTTGGGAATGTTGGAACACGGGTGCTTCATTTACTGGTGTTTTCTTGCCCTTGTTCAGATGTGTCCCAAACACGGTACGGATTTCTTAGAGTACAAATGCCGCTACTGCTGTTCAGTTGCTGTTTTTTTCTGTTTTGGGACAACGCATTTTTGCAATGCTTGCCATGATGATTTCCAAAGAATGACAAGCATCCCTAAAGAAGAGCTCCCACACTGTCCTGCAGGTAGGCTGTCTACAAAGCAAATTTAGCACACTGAATTCTGAAATAAGTAACTAGTTCTAATTGATATTATCTTTTCTTGCTGATATTTTTTTTGTTTTCCTGGCAATGTCATTGCACTGTTCCTGTAAACATTAGATGCTTTGATACAGAAAGACATTTCAATTTCCATGCATGAGGTCAGACTCCAGATGTAGAATGATGTGTAAAATTCTGTGTTGATAAAGTTAACACACTGTTAAATTATGTATCTGTACTTAGGTAGCCATCGCATGCAAACTCTTACCCCAATGCCTTAATTACTAACTTCATGTGCTGTTTGTTGATTTCATATTAGTAAATGATTGAAAAAAGTACAATCTTTTTGTTAAGATATTTATATAAAATAAGTTTAAAAAATAATTATGATTCCTGGTATAACCTTAGAATTATTGTTTACTGCAGAATGTAACTCTTGTTCATTATCATCAATTTTACTCTTAGATTGTGCAAATGTATTCCACAATATTTGAGATAAAACATAGTTTAGTGATTCTCTCTGTAAGCTTGCCTTTTTTACTTTGATTTTGATTAGTTTAAATTACATGGCAGTTTGATCATTTTTTTTCCCTTCAAATGCCAATTCAGCATTTGAATGAGATGTATTACCTTCACTTAGCATATTGCTGGGGGTTTTTTTGAGGAAATGTAGTATATGTTTGTTTACAATGTCTGCAAGCATTAATCTTTTTTTTTCTTTTTTTCCCCTCACCCTTAATTTCACTGTAGGTCCCAAAGGTAAACAACTTGAAGGAACAGAATGTCCACTTCATGTTGTTCATCCACCCACTGGTGAAGAATTTGCTCTGGGTTGTGGGGTTTGCAGAAATGCTCACACTTTTTAGACTAGCATTTTTTTTAACCAGAGCAAAACAGGTGCCCTCATCCCTCAAGTGTCCTGAAAACAAAGTCCAGCTGGGATGAGGATGGGACCATTTCATAACCCAGGTAAAAGGA
This sequence comes from Climacteris rufus, assembly GCA_013398175.1. Taxonomy (NCBI): domain Eukaryota; kingdom Metazoa; phylum Chordata; class Aves; order Passeriformes; family Climacteridae; genus Climacteris; species Climacteris rufus. The sequence continues at coordinate 616,858 of VZRZ01006610.1, forward strand.
ACAATTTACAGTGCAAGAAGGATGCCAAATACCATGTACATAATTCTTGCTGTGAGATATTGACATTTTTTGAACCGAGACATCAAAATTTGTGAGGTGTTTGCATGTGGCCATTACAGTCATCGGCTAGGAAACATTGGACATTTACAAATAAACAATTGTTATTAAAGGATCTCTGTTGTCTGTGGACTATGAATGATGCTGGCTTTCAGGAGAAAGAAAAAAATATTGATTATTGTATACTGACTTTTGTAATCTTGTACAATTGTAACGCATCACAAGTGGGGATGGGAAAGAGGAATATTCTGGTTTATTTCCTAGACTGTTATAAAAAAAATGTGTTAGGAAGGCATAAATGTAACAAGTATCACACTGTATATAAAGGTATCAATGTTTGTCCTGTATCAGAAATATTAAATTACAACAGCAGTTTCATTTAAACTTCTGGGTTATGTTTGAGCCTGAAATTTTAATGAAGTGCAATACTGAGTGTGCCTCATATCTTGCAGCTGTAAACATAATGGAATGTACATGTCAATAAAGCCACTGTACATTTTTATACAGTGAAAGTCTAACAAATGTGTAAGCCTCCGTTTTCAGAAGCGCTTTTTTAAAATGGGGGGAGGAAGGGAGGAAAAGGGAGCTTTAAATTATTTCAGCAGACTCTTCTAAAAAGTACAAAAGTTTTTTGAATAAACTGGTGATCATGGGAGTACTTAAGACACAAAAACCACTGCTGTTTTTTAACAGAAAAGCTGGATGTGCTAGCATTCCTATGAAGAACTGTATTTCAATTTCAATTACCAACAATGTTTTAAAACACAAAAGAAGACTGCATTTTAAGTTTTGATCAGTTATATTTTACTGAAGACTCTAAATCACTCCCACGTTTAGGACAAGCAGCTTTTTGCCATGAATTTCAAAATGTTCATTTTGTGAGTCCTAAATACTTTGCATCTGCACAGTGAATGCAAAATACAACTTCAAGTAAAAACATTTTTCTATTCAGATTTTCTCTTTAGATTTTCTTTCTTAGAGGTGTTTAACTCCTTTTTTAGTATTTCTCTCTTGAAATTGATGAAAAGTGTGTTACTGGATTTTATATTTAAGATATTGGTAAATGGCATCCACATCAATCAATCTTGCTCAGACTGGAACCATGGAATCCATCTTGCCTAGCTTCAGACATCCATAATCACCGAAAGCTTGGGGTTGGAAGGGACCTTTGGAGTTCATCTTGTCCAACCCCCCTGCTAAAGCAGGTTCACCTCGAGCAGCATGTGTATCTCTGCACTGTAAAATAGTTCTGAACAGCTCACACATCTCCAAGGTACAAATGATCTTATTCACCATAGCACAGTAGCTCTGCAGAGGGATCAGGACAGGCTGGATTGATAGGCCAGGGCAGCTGGTGTGAGGTTCAACAAGGCCAAGTGCCAGGTCCTGCCCTTGGGTCACAAAAACCCCGTGCAGCACTACAGGCTGGGGCAGAGTGGCTGAAAGCTGCACGGTGGAAAAGGAGCTGGTGGTGCTGGTCAACAGCTGCTGGACATGAGCCAGCAGAGTGCCCAGGTGGCCAAGAAGGCCAGTGGCATCCTGGCCTGGATCAGAAACTGTGTGGCCAGCAGGACCAGAGAATTGATTGCCACTGTATTGAGTGTCTGACCCATTGCCATTTTTAGAAAAATTCTAAAGTATAGCCCATAATGACAAGTTTATTTTTTAGTTTTTCAGCTTTGTCTTTTGTTTTAGATTAATAGGAATATTAATTTAGGAAACTGAGATTACAGTGTGGAAGGGACATGACACTGCTGTGTTCATGTTTATGAAGTGAATAGAGTGAGGGATGGGCAATACTGGGGAAATGTTTCTCTCACACGCAACTGACCATTCCCGATGGCCACTCCAGGGAGGCAGCACGGCCACGTGTGAGCATCAGGCACACAGCCCTTGGACAGGGCTCAGCTCCCTCACGGAATGGCTGAACCTCGGACACTGTGCTCCTGCAGTGTCTCAGACATTCACGTCACCACATCTCCCCCACGCCGATCTCTGCCGGTGATTATAGCAGATGCCAGCACAGGCTGCTAATCAGATCAGTCCACAATAAGATTGTTATGTGCCTTTCCAGCAGTCTCACGTTTTTCTGTTAGCTGTTGATCCACAGCCCACACAATGGAAACACTCAGTTCTTGTTTGTACCACCCTGTTTGCCCCAGCCCACCACACTCTGCTAATTTACACCAAACGCAGCCTCTGGCCAAGGTGAGGTCGCAGTGCTCCCACCTGAATCATTAATGTACAAGTAGCTTAAACTTTTATGGGTGTATCCACCCACGGAACACAGTGAACAGGGAAAGTTAGTAAGATACAGCTAATTAATGTGTCACCATCAGGGCCAAATAAGCTTGGTCCTTACAAAACAGGTTTTGCTAATTGTATCATACTAAGTTAGCTCGTGTTTCATGTAGACAGAGGCTTAGCTAGGGAGCTTCAGGACTATCCAGTCTTCAGGATATAACTCAAACTTTGTGGGACTTTGCCACAGCCCTCTCCTTAAGCCATGACAGGCAGGGCAGGTGACGGAGAGTGCAGTGGTTGTGGGGCAGATGCCTTGTCCCTCAGCCCCAGGTGTACTGGAAGGGCTGCACTGTCACAGTCCCTGCTCTCACTGATGGGGTCTGGTAGCTTGTGCTGCCAAGCATTCCAGGTACCTGGCTCCTCACCAGGTATTCCTACAGCAATGCAGCCAAATACAGAACAAACTGACTACACAGCAGCCAGGTGCAATGGGGATCATGAGTCACTGGTAGTCACCCAAAGATGTCCCCTGCCAGCTAGCCCAGGGAATTTTCTCAGGTAATGCCCACCTCTGTAGTCTGTTGGGATTCAGGAGATGCTCTCTGCTCTTTGTACAATGTTTTGTGTAGGCTGTGGGCTGCTCCTTGAAATACAATCCCTTTGGGGTTAACAAGTTTCTTTCCATCTTGTACCTAATGGGGATTTGGCCACTGAAACCTTGGAATGATACTTGAGGCATTGCTTTGATTCAGTGACTGAGCAGCACACACAGTGCTCTCTGCTATCACCATCCATGGCTTGCTTTTCTACACTCCCACTCCTTTCTCATCCCAGGTGATTCAAGCATCCTTAACCCATGTTAGGTCTCAGCTAGTCTAGTATTTCCACTTCCCTCGCTGTTCATTCAGTAATATTCCTTTCCTGAATGTGACTTTGCGTACATCTTCCCCTGCACTGTTTAACTTTTCAGCTCAGTCAGCTGCCCTGGAAAGCATTCCCACTCCACCCAGACACATTCCTAGGTCTTGCCTGTGCCACATAATCACAGAAGGAGGAAGGATGGCATTAAGCATGCTGGCACACAAGGGGAATGCATGCTCCACTGTGGCCACATGTGCAGCAGTGTCACATCACTTAAAACTAGAGATTCAGATGGTTTGATGTGGTGGAGTGTGATCCACTAGCAGTAATTCACCATCCTAGTGCCAATTCCTAACAATAAGACTTAGAAACTTGGCTGGGTTACCTGAACAACAACCTTTTAACAGCATTTGCCTGGGGGCAGGTTGTATCAGTGGATTCTGTCAAGGAACAATAATACCAATAGGATGATCCAAGCTGCAGGGTAAACACAACTCCCCACAGGTTTTGCTCTAATACACATAATGTACGTAAGATGATACATTGCATTTGCATCCACCTCTGTCTCCCTTTGCTCCAGTACAAACAAGATTTGAGCAACAACATTGCAGTTCAAGACATTGTTACTCATAAGATTGTTGTCTCTACTTATGTGTCTGGGTTTTTCCATGCTCCCAGCGGGGTGTTGAATGTCCTGGGTTCGTAAATCTTTATTTCCCTCCTGATGGAGGCTGGGCACAACTATGTACCTCCCACCAACCAAATCCTTCATGTTGGCACACCCCAAGTGCCCTACTGCTGACTGAATCTGGAATTTCCCATGAGTAGGGACCCACTGGCAGGACTTTGGATCTGTTCATCCAGCACACTCATGCATTCAAGGAATTGGTGAATAACTTCTGGGGTTTGCCTCCAGTGCTAGGATACAAGACTTAGAAAAAAAACGTACTTGAAAACCACCATTAGGGTGTCTTGCAGGACACATTTCACATGACACATAAAGTACCCTCATTCCATGCCTTGGTACCAAGGTCAGTCCTAATACAAATGCCTGTCCCCTCTTAAACCTGTTTGGGAGTTTTTACCACTGCTGGCCTGCTAATCATGTTATCTCCTCACCCCCTGGCAAAGAGTGTCGAACTGAGATCTCTGCAAGGAGATGCAGAGAACACAGGAAAAGTTTTTGTAAATCAAAAACCCTCTACAAGGATGTTGTCAGATCAAAGCATCGATGAGCTGGCGCCGCCGCTTTCCAGCAGCACCACCGCCCTGTGCACGCTCCAGGCCATGCCAAGGAGGAGGGGCTGCCTTGCTCTGTGTGGGTGGCTCAGCACAGGATGCCCCTTTGTACAGCACCCCTAGCCAAGGCCGTGCCACGAGATCCCCCGTCAGAGGTGCTCCAGCAAACAGCAGGTTTTGCTGGGTTACCTAACAAAATATAGCAGAGTGGTAGGACAGCTTTTACTGATGAAGCAACCATGTGAGCCATTCCTCTGGAAAGAATTACTAGAGCCTCTAGAGACTGAAAAAGTATTTAGACATTGAGGAACCTTTTAAAAGCATTATCTCCAGCTTTTACAGAAGCATGACCAACAACATCAAGTAATCAGCCTGTTGCAAGCAACACTCTGTCCTGCTGTCACTCATCCTTCATTTTATGGTTTGTTTGTTTTTTTTCCTGTGGCCCTGTGGCCTTAAATTGAGGCCCATTGGTGTAAAGACCATTTTACTTGTGGCTACTTTCTGGAAAAAAAAAAAAAAGGAATCTGAGTTACAGCTCCTGTTCTCTAGGGTCTTGCTTGTGATAGATAGTAAGTACATATTTTATCAGTCCATAATACCACATTCTAACAGTGTAAGAAACTTCCTTCTCCTAGAGAATCTTCCTGTATAGACATGTTAAGATAATAAAACCAGGAAGTTTGCCTAATGATATCCATTGCTGAAGAACATTCACTTCTTTTGGCATTGATAAAGAGCAAGTTCTGGTTTCCTCTGTTTTTTTATTTTTCAGCACAGTTGCTGAGGATTAAGATTGTCACAGACATTCTGAGTCAGGTCTCTCAGCCACTACTCATCACACTAATATTCCCCATATTTGTCACAGCTTGTGTTTTCATTAAATCAGAGCGGGCTACTCATGCCCTGCAAGCCTGACATACTTTCATCATAGCTAGATCTGGTCTGTTACTGTTACTTAACTCTCTTCCAACTGCTTCAGTGATTTTTCCCCTCTGCATTCATATCATAGCCAAATGCAAGCCAGGCTTACCAGGGTAGAGCACAGCTGCTTGCTGCAGGAATGCTTCAGAACTACTTGAATACAGCCAGAAAATCAGCACAGAGGAGACTTTCAGTGCTAAAAGGTGCAGCATTTACAATCAAGACCTGGCATTTGCTACATTGCTCAGCTTCATCAGGCAGGGAGTGTCGGCTGAACTGGGACGAGGTGTTCCTGCACAACCTCAGCCTGAGCTAGTGACATCCCCCATAGACACTGGGATGTTACTGGCTGTCATTCTCTTGGCTTTTGTGGGTGTGTCTGTGGGCTGTTCCTCATCTTCACATGGTGATAGTGCAGGCTGCTTCACATCTCTGCCGTGAGTGACTCTCCCACCAGAGAAACTGAAACTTCAGAGAGCTTCTCCTGTTTTGAAAAATAAAAAATTACAATGCAGTTTCCTCAATAGTCTCATTTCTGCATACCAGGGCTCAGCACAGGCCCTGGACTTTTTCTGTTGTTACTGAAAATATACACACATAAAAATAATTTCAAATGTATCATTTAAAATACTTCTCTCTCAACAACTCATCTGCTGTTTGTTAGTTAAGTGATTAGTAAAGAAGAGAAACTACTGAATGCAGACATACATGGTAAATGTATTCCAGTTACTGACTAAAGCTTCAAGGTGCCCAGCCACAGCTGGCAACAACACAGCCCTTTCACAGACCAGACCAGGCCTCTCAATTGTCTTTGGACCTTTGCTACTTGGACCCTTCTTAACCTGCTGCCACCTATTTCAGTGGCAGCCACCTGAGTCCAAGAGCTCTACAAACAGCAGGGCTTTGCCTGCCAGCTAAGGCAGAGCCAGCCCTGAGGGGCTCACCAGGAGCCCACACCACCAGCTGCCCTTAGGTTTCCTTTCATTCAGTCCTGATAAACTCCCCAGTTCTTGTGCTTTGCCAAGAGACACCACAGACATTTTTGTCAGTGCTCTGCACCATGTCCAGGGCCTGATTCGGCCCCAAGGACAGAGCTGCAGCCACCTCTCTTGCTGATTTTGGCTGCTATGTCCCCAAAGAGTGTAATGCTGAGAGTTCTTTCTGCACTTGTTCTCCTCTCCTACACACACAAAGGGTGCCTAAAACATCACAAGCGGTTACAACAAAGCAAATAAGGGCACAGGCAGTGAGCCAAACTTTGTTAACTCCAAAGATAAGGCAGCAAATTCTAACTGCAAGGCACTGTAGGAAGTCCCTCCCAGTAAGTCAATACGTTGAAATTCATAATGCAAGTAGGGGTTTTAAAGTAATATTACCTCAAAATAATGAAATTGCAGCTGTTACATCTCCCAAAACTTCTACACCAACTCAGAAAATATTTGTTTTGGTCACAAGATATTCCATTTCTTTTGCTGCAGCACCAGAATTTGACCAGAGCATCAAACTTGATTAAAATACATTTTTAGTGACCTTACATAACATGGATCGGTTACCTCACATCATAATGCACATAAAGTTGTCTTAAAACAGTAAGAGAGGTGACCAGGAGAAGCAGCAGCTGCTTGCTCTGGATAAATAATAGATTCTTCTCCCCACAGACTGGGTCCAGGCCTGGTTCAAACCTTTGCAGCCAGAGTCTGACTTTGTCTCCCACACCTCCAGCAGTTTGCAAGTCATATACTTGCAAATATCTCTTGTCTTTACTAGAAACTGTAATTGGGGGCTGTTATCTTCTCACCTTTAGAAACCAGCTCTGATCTGGAACACAGAGGTGAAAAGAGAATTCCTAAGTTGCAAGAATGGAAGACAGTGAACATTTCCAGATGGGGACAGCAAAACAGTTATTGCAGGTTTCCTGACGATATCGGCTTCACTCACAAACACATCTCATTATCTACCAAGGTTTATGTAGCTGTCCCATATAACTGAGCAAGTTATACAGTCACAAGCCTGTGTAAGATGCTCATTAATCTGCTCAAGGTGAGGTGATAACTCACTCCTATTTCCAGATTTTTGTTACATTTCCTGAAAAGCTGAAGGCTGGATGTAGATTCATAAATACACACAGAACTATAAAGGCTGAGCTTTAGTAAATGGCTCAAGACATTTTGAATTGGAGAAAAAAAGATTATTCTCTCACAGAAAATCAAAATAAAAATTTACATTTCTCTCTGAAAAATATTCCTGTTTCTATGTAAGTCTTTTTTTCCTCAGTAATAATCTAAAGGAACTAGACTTAGAAGTGGAAAAAAATACTTTTTAACAGACTTTAAGAATGCAAGGAAATATATTTATACAAAGTGCTTCTAAAAGAGCTCAGGGTTGGTGACATTTGAGTGACTACTGAAGAATATTTCAAAGCCATTTCAAGACTGGAGTGAGCACTGGATCACACCCAGGTGTTTCCAAGAAACTTAATGACAGGAACTGGGATCACAATTTGAGCAGTAATTTATTTACTATAGGTCGCAATAAAGAAATAATTAAGTTTTGTGAATCTCAACAACTGCAGAGACACCTGTTTGGACACATACCGGGCTGAAAAGCGAGGTGCATTGGAGTGTACCACGTATGCGAGGGACACACGGCAACAAGGCATTCGCAGCCCATGGGAAGTGTCACACATCACTTTGTCTCCTCTGCCTGGCAATACCCTGAGCACATCACCCCGAGTGCTTGCCGGCCCCAGGAAGCATTAGTGCTTTGCTTTCTCCGTTGCATCTGTTCCCAAGGCCAGCCTCACACGGGGCTTTCAAAGCATGGAACATAACTGGCTGTGCTGGTGATGGAGATCCAGCTCCATTGCTGGTAATACTCAGTGTGCCCAGTGGCCAAGAAGGCCAATGGCACCCTGGCCTGGATCAGCAATCGTGTGGCCAGCAGGACCAGGGCAGTGATTTTCCCCCTGTATTTGGCACTGGTGAGGATGTACCTGTGTTCAGTTTTGTGTCCCTCTCTACAAGAAAGACATTGAGGTGCTGGAGCGTGTCCAGAGAAGGGCAGTGGAGCTGGTGAAGGGTCTGAGCACAAGTCCGATGAGGAAGAGCTAAAGGAGCTGGGGTTGTTCAGCCTGGAGGAGGCTCAGGGGGGCCCTTATGGCTTTCTACACCTGAGAGGAGCCTCTAGCCAGGTCAGGGTCCGCCTCTTCTCACAGGCAGACAGCGACAGGACAAGACGACACAGTTTCTAAGCTGCACCAGAGGAGGTTTAGGGTGGACATTAGGAAGAATTTCTTCACAGAAAGGGTGATTAGATATTGGAATGGGCTGCCCAGGGAGGTGGTGGAGTCACCATCACTGGAAGCGTTTAAGGAGAGACTGGACGCGGCACCGAGCGCCATGGTGCAGTTGACAAGGGGTGTTCGGTCATAGGTTGGACTCGATTATCTCAGAGATCTTCTCCAACCTAATTGATGCGGTGATTACCCTCGATACATCTCTCCACTTCATCGCTCCCCTCCCGCCCGAGGCAGGAGACGCCCAGGGCCGAGCCGTGGCGGGGCGAGGGCGGGAGGAGGAGCGGGCGCCGTCCCTCGCTCGGCGGCGCCGCGGGCGGGGTGCGCTGAGGGAGGGGAGGGGCCGCGGCCTCCCCGCCCGCCCGCCGCCATTTTGGCTGGTCCGCGTCGCTTCCGCCGCTGGAAGTAAACAGAGAGAGCGAGGCAGGGAAGGAAGGGACGGGCGGGACGGGACGGACCGGACAGCCGGGCGAAGGAGGCGGCGCTGGGGTCGACTTCGGCGGAGAGAGCTGATGTGGCCGGAGCGGAGGCGGCAGCGCGGCCCGAGCCCCGGTTAATGCGAAGCGCAGCAGGGAGCCGCCAGGTGACCGGGCGGGAAGGGGGCGGGCGGCGGCGCAGCGGGACCGTCCGCAGGGTGCCAGGCCCCAGGAGCGAGGTCCGAGCGGCGGGCGCGGCGGAGCTCGGGGCCTGCGGGGCTGTCGGAGCCCCACGCCC